>KN887720.1:29819-49020 GCA_000934455.1 Apostichopus parvimensis | reverse complement strand
AACTTGGTTGACCATATCATGAAATAACTATTTTCAATTTTAAACATGAAAGCTAGGTCATATTTTTTCACAGTACAGTAATAGTGATAGGCAAGGTAGAAAA
Organism: Apostichopus parvimensis; assembly: GCA_000934455.1. Lineage (NCBI taxonomy): Eukaryota > Metazoa > Echinodermata > Holothuroidea > Aspidochirotida > Stichopodidae > Apostichopus > Apostichopus parvimensis. Next base: position 48,917 of record KN887720.1, on the reverse strand, counting down.
AACATATCAGGCTGTATGCTGTCATCATTAGACCAGACTGCCATCAGGCTTAGTGATTCCTTGCAATATTTTATATGAACATTTTTTTGAAATACAGTGCTACAAAAGCCTAATACACACATCTACAAATTCACGCACTCACACCATCACCACCGCAAAGATTCCTGTTGCATTTCGGCTAGGAGCCCACTGCAGACTACAAGTATATGACAAATCAGGGAGTATGACACTTATATAGCTTACAGTTAACCATGCTAGAGAAATCACTGTAACTCACTCAGTTGTCTCTCAATGGCTTGATCATGGTAGAAGAGAACATCTCTATCTTTGGTGAAGAAATTTTTGTAGACTCTCTGACCTCCGAATAACCAAACATCACTGTCGTCTGTGATGATGCCCTGGCACTGGCCAGATAAATCTAAGAAGGCACACTGAGCTTCAGCCTCCTGGGGGCTCTCTATGTAAGGTATACCAAAGAGATTTAACAGCTCCTGATAAAATAAAAAGAGAAGGGGAAGAAAATAGCAAATTATCAAATATATCCTCACATGACTTTGTGGAAAGTAAAATCAAGTATGGAATGTTATCAACATCCAGGAATTATGAAGGTCCTTTCTATGACCTCCTCAAGGGTATAATGGAATATGGGATCAGTGGCCATGTGCAATGGTGGTGGTGGTGGTGGTGGGGGGGGGGGAGAGGAGGGGGAGGGGAGTTACCTTTGTCTCATTGTACATGGCCTCTGTCACCGATGCTGACATTCGTTGATCCTTCCCTCTGTCTTTCTCCAAATTTAGTCTTTCCAGATCAAGTTTCTCTTGTATTGTTTTAAAATCTTCCTGTTGTCGTCAGAAACATAATGCAAAGTGTAAGAAAACAAAGGGAATCACTGGGTAAGCTCTGTGCTGCTTTATTACAATGCTTTTGTGTAACTCGAACATCGCAGGGTCACTGGTTTGAGCTATGTTGTATGGATATATCCCTTTCATCTACCTCATTAAACACAGCATCAGGGGTTATTAATTCATTTTTCAGTAAGATGGGTAAACTAATGCAGTTTAATATTTACTAATTTATCCCTACATCTCAATTGACTGTGTTCATTATTTAGGACTGTTAAGCATGTGTACAGAGGAACACGCAAATTTTTTCTTGTTCTTTTTGTTGCTTCCTTATATGTTTTCTTCCTTTCCTGCATGGGAGTATTCTACTTTGTGGAGCCCATTACGATTCTTAAAAATAATTCCTTTCACAGCTATGTACGCTAAATAGTTAACTTAATCAATTACATGTGTATATTGTTCCATGGATCAACTAAGCAGTTTCGAAAAAAAATTGATATGCTGAAATTGATTAAAAGGTTTTTTGTAAGTTACTGAATGTCTACTTTAATTGAAGTAATATTTGTTGGAACATGTCTTTTCATAAAACAGTGAAACATTACTGATATAGAATTAAATTGCTGTTATTGATGTTTTAGTGACAAGAAAAGGAGATTACATACCTGATTAAACATAAAAGTAGACTCCTTTGAGGAAGTTGCACTTTCACTGTAAGATGTAAAAGCATGATAACAAAGAAATTAATTACCTATCTAACAAAGTACAAAACTTGGACAGTTTCATGTTGGCACAATGGAGCAAATATATTTTTTCCATGGTCCCAAAGGTACTCAGTAGAAGTTATAAATGGTTTCACTGTAAAACCAAGGCTCCCAGCCTAGTCCAACCCCCCCCCCCCCCCTCAAAAAAGGGAAACTATAAAATTGATTACTTACTCCAACATTGAAGCATTATTTTCACCCTCTTCTAAATTTGTTGTCAATAAATCATTATTTCCTGGTTCTTCAGATGGCAATAGCTCAAACTCACCAGCTGTTGGTACAGAATAAGGAGACAGATATATATTATTTACAGTTGGCACCATTTTTCAAATGCAGCAGAACAAATATTAAGTATTCAAGTATTTGATTTCACTTCCCAGCCTTTTCCAAAGTTTTAAAAAACAATTCTATGACTCGTATGGATTTTGAAGAATTTTAAATGGATTGCAAGTCAAAGTTTTAATGGTCTTCTGAGATGTTTGGACGACCAAAGTCAGTAAATGGAGGTCGTCTGACAGATGACTACCTGTTTACATCAACTTCAGATTGCCTTGTAACAAAAAATCATCCCAAACATGTAGTGCCATTTTTTCGCAAAACTTAGTAAAAACAAGGCTCATTGCATCCTTTCTGACATGATTTCTTCAATTTAAAGGATACCATTTGCACAATTACACAATCCTAACAAACTGATAAAATTTCCATCAAATCACACTTACAGTGCTCAGAATTCTCAGCATCCTCTGTTACCTTGGTAACGTCCTGTCCTGTCACTGATCCTTCTGTATCAATTTCTTTCACTTTATCTTCTTCTTGTTCTTCCCTCCCATCTTCTTCTTCTACCATCAATATCTCATCCTCCATCACACTGATTCCTTCTGTATCAGAATCTACCAGAGTCCTAGCTTGGATACTCGGTACATCTTCCACAACGTTCACATCCATCTTCACAGGGGTACCTTCACTGTGTTTGTCTTCACTAACAGTACAACCATCTTCAATTATTCTTTCTGTAATCCCATCACCTCTTGATTTCTCATCGTTCAGTTCTTTCTCCTGATCCGAATCGTATTCATCTGATAAATTAACGTCTGATTGGCCAAGAAACCCGGGCTGCTGTCGGCTCTTAGATATTTTTTTAACACTTACATCTTCTACTTCGAGTTTATCTTCTACTTCTTCCACCACGGTTATTTCTTCGTGCCTTCTTTTCTTTTTAGGACTTGTTGAGCTCTGATCTTCTTTCCTTTTATCTAATCCTCTTAAATCCTCTTCATCTACGATAAGGTTACTCTTTCTCTTTTTCCCTTCTTTCTCGTCGCTGTCGACTTTGTTATCGTTCGTTTGTCCTTTTACGGAGGTGTTGTATTCACGAAAAAACTGCAAGACTTCATGTCTTATTTGATTCTTTCGTCTCGTTTCGGCTGATTCAGTTGCAGCTAATCTCGTAGATGACGGTAGATGGTGTCCACCATCTGCGATTGTCTTGGCCTGACCAAAGTCACCATATTTTCCACTCCATTCATCATCACCGGCCTCCATTCTACTCATTACCTCTAGAGTTTTGTAGTCACCTTCTAATGGTGGTCTTTTCTGATCAAAATTGTTCACTTCCATTTCGTTTTCATCTTCAGCATCGGATTCCTTCTTTTCTTCATTTTGCGGTTTATTTTTTATCAGGAGGTAGTGCTGAGCATCTTCTGAGGCGACCCGTCCTGCCTCAAATGCTTGCAGACGAGTTTCATAGTCCAACAGGACAGCGAGATCGCCAGATGTTTTGGTCTTCATATCTTTTTGTAATTCATCGAGGCGATGAGACATCTTTCCCTTCTTTAACAATCGACTCAGCTGATAACTGGAAAAGTCGTCAGCTTTCTATGAAATAGAAGAAGACGAGTTAAGTGAATTGACATTCCCTACAGTAGGACACATAGATTTCACACCTTAATCCACACAATTGTGCAATTTCAGGGTGCAAGGCATTTAACAACTTTGCATTCAAGTTTTCTTTATAGGAAGTAAAGTCAGGTTTTGGAACTTAACAAATGAAAAAAATTTGTCCTGATGTCATTATTGAACGGCAGTCAGAGGCAGTCACACTGGAGAAAATATTTGATTTAATTATGCCACTTGTATTTGGTGGATATAATGGGAACATATGACACAAAAACCAATGGGGATAGCTGAATGGCTACATGAAATTATCATGACATCAAATTATGGCTTTATTTATTTTTATATTTTTATATTTTTTTTTATAGATTTTATTGATTTAATTTATAGATTTATTAGATTTATTTTGTTATTGAGTTATTTAGCATGTAGATTAAAAGAAGACCACCATGCACTCTAGTGACAACAAAAAGAGTTTAAACATTTGGCACAACTGATGTGACATAAAAAATCTTCTCAATGAATGGTTAGACCTGACTCAATACCAACCCTAATAACATACAACGATCAGGTTTTCACCCTACCTTTGGCAACTCTTTGAATCTAGACCAGAACGGCTTTTTTCTGGATTCTCTGATGTTCGTGATGACCTCGTGCTGAATCTCCTCAGGTAGACAGCGGAATTCTTCGGAATTAATATCGATGTCATTTATGTCATCAAACTGTGCCTCCACAGCTTCCTGTTGGTCAATTCTATCCAGGTACATATCTTCTTTCTCGTCTAGAATTGTTCTGGATCTGTGGGAAGAGATTAACACACATATTACAGCACAATGGCTCATTGTATTTCACAGTAAACACACAACTTGATATGTGTCAAAATCAGTTCTTTAGAAAGGATTCTGACTGGTACTGTTTCATAACAGAGTCACTCACTGATTCCGTTATGAAGTTTTAAAAGGGAAATCGGTGTAAACAATTTCGATTGACAAAATATTCCACCAGCAATTGCAAAAGCAAGTCTGATTTAGGGCAGATGACATGTATGTAAAGTATCCATGATTTGTATCTTAGTTGTTTAGCAATAAAAACCAATGGAATATATTTGTAGTTTTAAGGAAAATTTGGAATGGTCTGTACCTTTGTTTTGTATCTTCTGGTAAAGGAGGTAGTTCAAATATACTAGCATCCTTCTCAGACTTTGGAAGCATCCTGGATAGATTTGGCTTTTTGCCTTTTGTAGACCTACAAGAAAAGAAAGGGAACAATCTTTAAGAGATATAGAAAGAAAATAACTCACAAGTTACTTACAATGTTGCTTTTTTTTTGTTGCTGTAGTGATTGGAACAGCTACAGGAAAATAAAGTTCTAGTAAGTATGCCAGACTGAGGGTTAAAAGGCATCTTTTCTTCTTATGGTGTCACTACAACTGGCAGGTAACAAATGAACAATGTGGTGACCACACAATAAGATTTTACTAGTGTTCTGATTAGACAAATTCTTAGCAAGAAAACATAAAAGAAAGGAAGATTCAGAAGAAAACCTTTATTTAATCAGACTTTTGAAAAGCATTATTTTGATATTTAAAGATCAGGGGATGTGAGGGGGGGAGGGGGAGGAGATGGGCAAGGGAAAGGAGTGGGTTGATACATGATATACAACCATCATGTCCCAATAATGATACACAATGTATTTTAAAGAAGACTGCTTCTTGAGTATTGACAAAGGTTACAAGTATTAATGAGCCTTTTAAAACGGTCAATACCTCCCCCACCCGAGACACACATTCACCCTAAGTATAACCATATTAGTTGGGACAACACCTGGTATTTACTGCAGACAGCATAAATGAAAAAGTGACCATTGAAAATGGTAGCAAAAGTTATTATTACTGTGAATCCTTGGATAGTTCATTCAAAGCATGACTTTTAAGATAATTCTTCACGATTCTGTCTGTCGCCCTCTTTGCTCTTGTCTCAGCCAGCTCTTTTCGCTTCCTCCTGGCATTCTGAAACAAACAATTTTAATCATTTTCATCAGGAATGTTTACAAATGAACATAGTCTAGTACCACTAACAATTAAAATATATGGTACAGTGGTGCTTGCTGCATCTTGTAGTATGTACTGTATATACCGCTAAATAACTCTGGTTGGATTTAAATGTCAACTTTAACTGCTTTATAATAACCTCCTCTCCAAACCCCTCAAACCCAAAAAATTGCAATTAAGACTGAAACACATCTGCACATCTTAAAGTGGAATACTAAATATTAAAAATCTTGAAACCTTGCATGTATCTGTAAATTTAGGAATTAAAGGACAACAGTTCATTTTTAGGTGACAATCTGTGGAGTTTCAACATACAAAGTTGAGAACCATAACCTCCTGTAAGTGTTTCATATATATATTTTTTTTATAATGCTTAATTTCCCAAAAGGCATAAACTATTTATGTTAATAACTGCAATATTTATTTACTTCATATCTAAAATGACATTTAATAACATCAACAAATTTCTTTCGTAGCAAAAGAACATGTTCACAAATATATGGATTGAAGATGCCTTCTTTTTCCTGAATGTTGCAAAGTTTTGATTTTATCAAACATTTAAGTTTACATCAATAACATAGTCATTAAATTATATTTTCAAATTTGCACCACGATTAATTGCCATGATTCTGAAAACATAGCAAGAGTCACTTACTACAGAAAGATAACACACTCCATGATTTTAGGAGTTCAGATACCATTCTATGCTTACATCAAGAATTTTATTTATATATGCTACAACATAGACAATTCATCTTAAAATCAGAATGCACTGAATATAAAACATATTGATATGACACCAAGTAACATTTGTTGAGCTTTGAAAAAGTAGATTTTGAACATACAGAGCCCATGAGAACTCACCAGGGTATGCTTCTTCAGTTCAGGAGCTACTCCATCAAAGACAAAGATGGGTTTGATCTTGTAATGAAGAAGTTTACAGATACGATTGAAGAGGACCACCAGATGGGCATTGGCTCTGGTAGCCTGGTATCCCTGCATTCCATACATGGCTTGGTTCAACCAAATGCTGACATCTGGTAACCATGCATCATCAAGGAAAACCAATATTATTAATGTTACCAAGATGTATTGAAATGTATTGAATGTGGCCCAGAGCTCCCAAAAACATAGGCACAATCACTAGTTTTAATGGCATTAATGGAATTGTTTTCACTAAATACAAAAACATGATTATAAATGTATATGAGCAGTTTTAAAAGCACACAACAGCTGTATACAGCACATACATTATGAAAGATAATATTCAGAATGAAATGCAATATATCTGTCAATATCATCGGGGCATGGAATTACGTTTTAATGATGCTTTCAATTATGCTTTAATGCTGAAGACTAAACTACAAAACAGCAAATCTCTGAGTACAAGCTGTTATGTATCAATATTGGTACCAGTACACACATAATGCCATGTACACAGAATTATATCCTCCAGTACTAAAAAGGTGTGCAATGAAGTACTAGTCTGTGTACATAATACTTTGCTTGAAACTCTTTCAAGTTTTATAAAGGATACCAACTGCCAAAACTTTGCCCTCAAGAGATTCCAAAGTAACAGGTTTTCCTGTCGGTGCCAAGAGTTTCCACAATCCATGAACACCCATACTGATCAAGTTTCTTTACGCCTCAATAAAATCTGTAACAAAAGAAAATTTGCATTGCAATAGACATAGAAGATTAACTGAATGCTCACCATACTTTAATTGAAATATTACATGTCAAGTCTCAGTGAGTCTGTTGCTCTAGCCTAGAGTAGTAACTGATAGTGATAGAAGTACACAACCTAAAATAACAGAACATATGATCTGGTACCCTAAAATATGTGCAAGTATTACTGGCAAGTTTCATAACATTGAACTGTTCAGCTAGTGTAATTCTGAACATTTTTCCAGGTCAGGTAACATATTTAGCAAAATTTACAGCAATAAACATAAGCTAACATAACATATATATATGCTAAATGAGGCTAGCCTAGTTTTCAATTAGCCTAGGCCCGCTACCGGCCTAGCACTAGCAAAGAGATTTTATAATTATATTAGACGTTGGTTGCGAGTAAAACCTGATCTTTATTATTTTAACTGAACAGCTAACTCACAAAATTAAGGCAATCACCATCATTCTATCAATGTACCGGTATAAGCTGGGTTCCAGGACTGTCTAAATGGTATAGAGAACAAATGAGATACGAGACTAGCCTTGTCTAATGTAAGTAGTGATTCTGCTACGAGTTTGGGTTCAATTATCTATCGAACGCGAGTATTGACTTTTATGGTGGCATACTCCTATTAGAGTCTATATCCATCCGCCCGATTGTTTTCCTGTTTCAGGAGAAGTTCTAAAAAGCAGCAGGAGAACATCTTTTTTTTGACCTGTTATCAATCATGATCTAGTTGTTTGTGGCTTGCATGTTGAAGAACATGGATGGAAGTACATGTGATGAAAAAATTGGGTCAATTGAGGCAATTTTAGACCCCTTTAGGCTTCCCAGGAGCAGCGTACGAAAATGGTTTACTACTGAGTGAAGAGGTTTGTTTAACGTGGCGAAAAACTTCCGGCTCTGATAGCAAGAAATCTGCGCGGTCATGGTACGGAGAATTGATGATGCCATGAAACGCCAACTCGTCAGCTATCTGGTGATGGGTAGCGTTTAGCTAGTGAGAACTTCTATCTAGACTTAGAGACCACATTACTTTTGTGATTTAGTTTGTAAGTCAACGGGGCTTTCAATGGGCGTATGCTACCTTATTAGCTACAGGTGTCGCACCACAATTAATTGTTCCATTGAGTTACACACTAAGCTCGTCACTTTCAAGAACCGCCAAAGCATAGATAGAAGTTTACAACTGGCATATCCTACCTACCAAATATTAGCTGAACTTTGGACCTGTCGTGGCCCTTGCTAATTTTCCATACCACGACCGTTAGAGCTTGAGCTAGAAGAGGGAGTTTAGCATGCTGATCCCAACCGCTCGCTCGGATTAAACAATATATAACCAAAGAATTTCTGAAATGGTTTGCATCACCTTCAATCCTACCTATTTTCACGCCGTCTGTACTTTAAATTATGCTCTTTCACAAAACGGCTGAAAAAACACAAACAATGATGGTAACTGATAATATGCTAAACAAGCATTACGTTAGGTCATTTTAGCTCGTTTCCCCAACCATGGTTAACTTTTCTAGCGGGTGTACACTACTCCACTCTAATTGCGGTGTGGTGCCTATAACCAGCGCACATGTCTATGAAAGGGAATATGGCTACAACACTGACGGTGCAAAACTCACATGCATAAACTGCCATACCAGGGTAGTTCTGAGGGAACAACATCATTCGATACGTGGTGACAATCTCATGTAATTAGTTAACAGTACTACTTCTTATAGAAACATAATAATACTAATAAAAATTATATAGCTATAAAACATTCCATAAATCTTTACCGACAATCTCACTGCATGCACTTCTCAAAACATAGGCCCCACTGGGAGGTCAACGTGAAACCCGAATAAAAAAAAATATCACAAAAGTAGATAACTTAAATGAAACACCAATAAGAAACCGGGAGGAAATAGGATTATTCTTAACTTTGTTCTTTATTGAAAACATTACAAGAGTAGGCGGTATTGCAGAATACAAACGCGAAGAGTAAACATTAGCACATGGAGTTTCCAAGACAGTATGGGAAGGGCAACATGCTAAGTCGAAGTTTCGATTCGACTTACTATCTCAACATTCGACTTCGTATCCCATAATTCAACAAGTTCTCTCATATTTCCCATTATTTTAGTTAAAAATTACATTTTTAATTAATTGGTCAGTAAATCCTGCAGTCGAAGTCTGCCGGTGAAATTTTAGAGTGCCCTAAATCGTGATCTCCTTCAGTATTGCACAATTAGTTCAAGTTATACGCTTTAACAACCGAAAATATTAAAATATCCAATGACGATAATTGCAACATGCCAAAAAACAAAACATGTTGCATCGGTTGATCTTTTAGCCAGTTTGGCTGTTCGGGCGGGATGTAGGATGTTATCTATTGTGGTAGACTCCTACATCCAAATAAGGTAGTATCTACAAACTTGCGGCGATCACTTCACTGAAATCGATGCAATAACAGTAGCAGACGACACCCACAATTTGGCACTTCTGTTACGTCAGAACTAACACAACACCCATATCATCATGCTTATGTACTGTATATTGCATTGACAACTAGACTGACAACAACACTGGCAACAACTGTACGTAGGCATATTATAATGGAACGACCTCTTGGTCTGATACGTTACAGGCATGATAGTGCATATGAATAGTTGTAATAAGTTTAGTATCTGTAGCTCTGATTTACTCATATAACAAGCTTTTGAACAAGAGGTAAGTTTAATGGGGATACGATTGGGGTATAACTGGCGAGATATCAAAATCCTCAGTGAAGCTGATTAGCCCTAACGTTGTCGTTAGGCCAATAAATCGATACGTGTTACTGTTGGTGTTACTTTATGACTTGTTTTTCTGAGTAGCCTAACGGACGTACACTATCTTAAGCCTAGCCCACGGTTTAGGCTGGGCTTACACTACAGTCCACAGGCAACCATATTGCCGCATTGTTACTGTGACGATCGGTAGCATGGTGGGTGCACGTAAGAGTTCGAACCGCAGATTGTTCCAGTTGTCCAATAAATTTTGTCTATATATATTTCATTCAAATTGCAACATTTTATTACCATATGCACATCGAGTCCTATATTTAAGAGATTGACCAAAATATTGATGAAACAGCAATTTCCAAAAAAAAAATCTTTTCTAGGATTGTATGACTTCATACCATATTACCTACTGTAGTTGATTCACCTGAAATTCACTCCGATGACAAATAGCCTACATGGCATATCTATTGTTGTAGTACTATACAAATATTAAATTAAGGTAGGCTACATATAAGCAAGTTAGTTTGGGATATGTTCTTTATTTTGAAGACAAGTATTTTTTCTTAATGAGTATTCCTCCTAGCCAAACTGAAAAGTATATTCTCTGTCTGTAATACATCATAGAGACACCAGACATACCAAACCTAGATCTGTAGCCAATTCTGCTTAATTATTCTACCAATGCAACATTAATAAAGATTGACCAAAGACACTTGATACAGTCCTCACTTTACACTGCCTTTCTAAGCCCTGTACAACTGACTGAAAGACCTTTTGAAAATGTGGCAAACCTTACTTTTGGTTCCCTGTAATGGATTCTATGAAGACACAAAAATTACCTTTTCAAAGCTTGATACATGCTATGTTGTAATGTTTATTCCATATTTTTTTATATTAATATAGAATTAAGCACGTATTGCTTTGTGCGTTAATACGAAGGTCATTGCAGACATTGGGAAATCGCCAACGTCGCCACCATGGATTTGAACATAAGTTCGTATATGGTTCCCATCACTTCCAAGAAAGATGCAAGAGAGGTCGGAGACATTGCCAATCGCTTGCAGAAGGTATTTTATTCCTTTAAAGGGTGTGAAGACTCGCGCAAAAAGAAACGTCTAATGCCGGTAAATGCGGTAATCTGACCTAGTTTCGAATGAGGTGTAACAGAAGTGTTAGACACCACCATCGATCCCAGAAAATACACACACACAGCTTGCTACCATCGGTAATTAGACACTAGTGTACAGTCAGTACATACAGCTGTGGTCAATACCCACAGCACAGTGTACAAACAATACAGCGATGGACATCTCAGGTCCAGCTAAAGATAACAAGGTATCACATTTCATTACTGTACTGTCTGCATTTTGTAGCGACACGAACAAAACGTCACTTGCAAGCAATGGAAAGTTAACTTTTTCAGATGGCCGCACGCGGTTTGGGGCGAGTCTTCAATGCCTTTAAAGGGCACTTGGTGTCGATGCAGCTATAATGTGTTAGTTTAAGCAGTAATATCGAAATATGTGCTTAATGTTCATTAAGCATATTTCAGTTGCTGACCTAAATTTCTTACATGCGCTACTGAAAGGAGATCCTAGGATTCTTTAATTGAATATGAAGCAATGTCAGGTTGGTGTTGCATTTTGCATATTTATTCCAATCTTGTTTGTGCATGCAGATGAATCAAATATGTGTGTTTGCTTATATTTAGTGATTTTCATATGATGCAATACAATTGACAGGAACATTTTGTTAAGATGTGTCAGACACATCTTCTAGTTAGGGCTAATTTAAATCCGAAGATATATCAATTTTAAATTTATCCCATATTTTTCTTACTTTAAGGTTCTAAGTAACGTAGAGCTTCTGTTTGAGAGTGAAGATGATGAAACAAGTTTGGTAAGTTGATATAATTTGGTTTTATGCTCTTGTTTCTTGCACCATTTCAAACATCTGTAAGTTTTATTATTGTCCTGAAGAATGGGTTTCGAAGATGACAATAACTTGGAAAAACAATTATATGGAATGAAAAGAAGAACATGGTGGATTGTTAAACATTTTTATATTTTGCTGCAGTTGGAAGACTGCATTTTCACTGAATTTCTGTGTGCAGTGTGTAACATTTAAAATTTTCAATAAATAAAAAATGACACATGCTGCATTTGACATTATTTCCTTTTAGATTACCTCTGAGCGCCGCCAGTTCCAGTCTAGATATGGAGACATCACTGCTCAGGTTGATGCCAGAGAAAAGGAACGTAGTGAGGTAACATTTCTTCAAATGAATGTAGAAGATCTCAAAAGTAAAGATTATTTTACACTTGTGATGCTGTTTTTGTAAAGTGAAAATCTTGTAGATTTGACTCAATGGCAACTATGCTTACCACATCATGAGAACTTTAATCCCTAATTTTAATAAATCTGATTCTTAATTCCTTCAGATTTTGTCTCATGTCTGAAATCTAAAGGGTTGTTGTTGTAGTATATTAGCAACGTATCGCACACTACTGAATGTTGTTATGCATAGTTCGTTCAAAGTTCAATAGCATGTAGTAACATTCTCCAGATATGAATAATGATGAGCTACTGAATACCTGTTAGCATATGTTTCTCTGTTTAATGTCACCATATCAGATTATGTCAGTTACTTTAATGATCTGTTCGAATATGTCAGTTTATTATACACATCTGCTTTACCCAATGATTGGAGTTCTCTCATGATATGTTTACCCATGTTATTATTACCTCATTAATATCTTATATGAAGAAGATACAACACTGGCGACAAAGTTTTCCATCAAATTGGATTTTATTCTTAAAAAGTTCCAACAATTCTATTGAATGATGGCTTTGATTAGGAAAATTTGAGAATTTGATTCAAGTTGTGAAGACTTAAGAAGTTATGAAGAGAGATGGCACAGTGTTTGTAGCTAGTGGTGTTGAAGACAATAAAAAGGTATTTTTGAGCGTAATCGGAGCCAAGAGGTACAGATTATTAAAAAGTTTTTTGTGCCAGATAAATCATCTGATAAGACATACGCTGATTTAATAAAGTGCTGAAGGAACATTTAACGCCTAAACCCTAAAGAAACCATTTGTCCCAGGACAAGTTAACATATATAACAGCGGTGGAAATTGCTCTTGCATCAGAGATGGCAGAACAAACCGTAATAGAGATTAAAGACAGCAACTCCAGTCCTGGCACACAAAGTAAAAAAACAGCCAACTTGGAAGAAGAGTGGCCAGACTGCATTAGACAAATTATGCTATCATTGTAGAGGGAAAAGGTGGTAGAATTGTTCTATGCTATCATACAGCTTTTTAATGAGCTACTGTGGATTCCTTGTTTCTTTTGTTGCAGATGCTAAAGTCATTAGCAGAGGTAAGATTTTACTGTTGTTATTTTTACCTTTTGACTACTAGAAAAATTTCCTTCTTAATTTCATGTGTTTAGTTGACTTCTGTGTAGAAGGATTCTCTTTATGTTTACATGTACATGCCACCTTTATAAGACATTACTCTCAGGAGGTTATATGGTATCTCATGGAAATAATAAAATTCCTTAAAATAATATTAAGGAACCAGCAAAGAGTTGCCCCAACAATATGAATTATGGAATATATAAATATTTAAACTAGAACATGCAGTAATTCAAAGTTCATTCCATTGCAACTTGCTACTTTTAAAACTGCTTCTTGTTGAGGAATGTTGCAGTATTTATGACAGGTCTTCTATTAACAATATTAATATTTCATTGTCTTTAGGTGCTGGATTCTGACTCACCCAATCTTGTAAGTTTCTTTGGTATATTGCAAGCTTATTCCTTTTCTCTTTGCTGAGAATTTCCTATCAGTAAACAAGAAATATTCTCTGTTATTTTAATGTGACATAATAGTTGAAAATGAGATAATAGGAAAATGAAAATGTGATAAAGGTAATTTGAGGAACGCCTGTTTTCAAGAATTCTCCAGGAAAAAGCAGATAAGATGGATGGATGGACATGGTACTTTCATTACTCAGTTACTGGCTAGCGACTTGAAATCTAAAATCCTTCAAAGAGAAGTGTTGTTTAGTTGTTGTTTATATACGTAAATGTAATCAGTATTGGAATCCAAATATGCTAGAAAGTCCAATAATGGCCACCAATGCTTCAACCTCATCATGCATTTTACTGCCATCCTCAAAGTAACTTTGCCTCTGTCAAAAATTGTCTTATTCATCACTCCTCAATATCTGAAATTAATATGGGGATACAGAATCAGCAGCAGCAAAGTTCTTCTGAAAACTTTAAGCAATATTTAGGTGGTAAACATTTGGAGTGAAAACTAATGATCTCATAATGTTTATTGCTGTTTTGCATGTTGACTATGAGTGTCTTAACTGTACCTACATATTTTAATAGTTCATGTGTGAGTTGTGTTTTGTTAACTGACCCCTGATGAGTGAGGCGTGTTTGATGTTTGTGTGGCATGTACATTGTGTGATGACTGTGACTGTTGTTATTCTGTATTGTTGAAGGATGATTTGTATGGATCCAAAGATGGAGAGAAACCTCCCCAAGTGGATGAATTAAGGTTAGTACAGTACATCTCCCTGAAGTCAGGAATGTATGTATTTTTTTTTTTTAGAACCTCCTGCAAGCAGGAACTCGCGTAGAAGCCTTCATTGGCTTATCAAAGCCACAAGCTGACCGAAGTCAGTCGCTTAGATTCGTATTTAACGTCTATGAATTGTCAACAACTCTGTAACTGGACGACATACATTAATCTTGGAGTGACTCGAACTCGGGACCTTATGATTGAAAAGCATCGGGCGTTAACCACTGATCTAACACTCCTAATGAAATCATTTGATTGCATTGATTGAACTCATTTGATTGAAATCATTTGATTGCATGCACCTGCAAGATCTAAGGAATCACTTACATATATGAATACGTAGTTGAATGTCAGATATATAACATTAGCCAGTTGGAGATAAAACTTACATCTGTTAATAGTGTTGTGCATTTTGACTTAACCTTGAAATATGGAAAGAGGGACATATATACATATATGATGTGTATACTGGATGTGTAAACTTGATATGTGTATGTGTATACTTGATATGTGTATGTGTATACTTGATATGTGTATGTGTATACTTGATTGTGTATGTGTATACTTGATATGTGTATGTGTATACTTCATGTGTTTATTGGATGTGTATACTTGATATGTGTATGTGTATACTTGATATGTGTATGTGTATACTTGATATGTGTATGTGTATACTTGATGTGTATACTTTGTGTGTATACTTGTGTATATTGTGTATTGTTTATATTGTTTGTATTTTGATGTGTATACTTGATATTTGTATACTGGATGTATACTGGATAATGATGTAAATAACCAATCCACAAGAAAGGTTCATCAGTTACGATCACAGAGCTATATGACTGTTTCTTTTCCTTTCCACTCTTCTCAATCTTGTGTTTTTTTTATTATTCCTGCATTATTTAGCAATCACATTGAAATGACTAAGATGGGATTCGATAAGCTACAGAAGCTGAAAGAGGAGATGCATAGCTTAGCAAGTAAAGGCAAACCAATCCAACATCTGCAAGAGTGAGTTAAAGTTATATATTATCATAAGATAAGATTGATATAGTTTAGTTTAGTAGAAAAAAAGGATCAGGAGGGACACTCAAGTCCCCATCAAGGACCCTATAGGAGAGAAAAGAAAACTGAAGACACAAACACTCAGACCCGATTACAATGCTTAAAGTGCTTGTCCAAAGCATTCTTAAACCCATTCACACTACTTGCAAGTACAACTTTCTCAGGCAAACCGTTCCACTCATTCACAACCCTATTAGAAAAAAAGTTATGCTGAATATTAATCCTACTTTGTGACATTTGGACTTTTATGTATATGTTTTATCTGTTGTCATATATTTTTATGATGGAATGTGTAATGTAAAATAGAAAGTGAATTCAAAGAGGAAACACATAACATAGATGAGAATAGAGTATTCCATAGTAGCCAAGTTTATGTGCTACCTCTTAATTTGGCAGTTCATTTTCTTTTGTCATTGAATAATGTGCAATAACATAATGTGGATGTGTCTTATAATATCTATAATAGGCAATATTAGTTATATGAGATTATAGATCCATGTGCTCATGATGTTATAACACTTTGTGAGAAAAAGCTTTGACAACCTACAGTCCTTCCTACATTTACTCTGTATGCACCTGCCAATTGTATGATGAACTTAACATTGTACCCCTGGCGATTGTACATAAGTTTTTTGACTCAGTTTGCAGCAAGCCATTCAAAACAAAATTAATAATTTGAAAGTACAATGTGTGTTTGAACTTTCACTCACAATGTTTGGAAATTTCTCATACAATTGAATGAACATGATAGTTCCTTCCCTTTAATTTGTGTTGATTCATAAATTAACTTTATATTTTCTTTTCAGACAAAAGTCAAACTTAAAAGAGAAAGTTGTTGAAAAGTTCAAGTTGTTGTATAGTGGTAAGTATCAGTCAGTCATTTGACATCCGGGCACAATTAAACTGTTATGTGCGGTGAAATTCTCTGTCTGTAGAAACAAATAATTGCATTTAATCAGTAATTAAATGAAGTAAAGGATTACTTTGCATTTTGGTAAAACAACTTAAAGGGTGTGAAGACTCACGCAAAAAGAAAACGTCTAATGCCGGTAATCTGACCTAGTTTCGAATGAGGTGTAACAGAAGTGGTAGCACCACCATCGATCCCAGAAAATATGCACACAGCTTGCTACCTTCGGTAATTAGACACTAGTGTACAGTCAGTACATACAGCTGCGGTCAATACCCACAGCACAGTGTATAAACGATACAGCGATGGACATCTCAGGTCGAGCTAAAGATAACAAGGTTTTTTTACTGTCTGCATTTTGAAGCGACAAGCAGAAACTTCACTTGCAAGCAACGGAAAGTTAACTTTTTCAGAGCGCGGCACGCCGTTTGGGGCGAGTCTTCAATGCCTTTAAAGCCTATTATCAAAGTGGGTGTTGAAACTCTCATTAACCACTCATATACAGTCTGTTGGTCAATTTATCATTGAACCTTAAATATCGATGTACAAAAAGAAAGAATACAAAAACATTTAAAAGAAATTGAGTGAAATTGAAGTTCCTACATGTTGTTTTTCGTCCTAGTAATCTCCTGACATCTTTGTTTAAGATTCAAACAGATCTATTGCAGTATGTGATGAATGATCAGCACAATAGATATATTATTATTATGATTATTATTTTAGGTTTACAGTCTTGCTCAAGGCCAAGGCCCTATCACACGACTTTACAACTTAATCCCTGGTCATTGGTAACTTGTCACACCTACACACCAAAGTGTGCACAATTCAATCAATCTCTCCTGGGGCACCACAGTGCACCACAACCATGTGTCCCCCGGGGGACTTCCAATAGGGTGCAGCCACAAACCAGCGCACGCAACTATATTTATAAGTTACCTCGCAAGTCCCCATTTATACACCTGGGTGAAGAGAGGCAATGGAGATAAACTGCCTTGCCCAAGGACACAACGCAATGATCTGGCTAGGACTCGAACCTGTGATCCTTGGATCACAAGTCCGATGCCTTAGCCAATTGGCCACCAGGCTCCCGATATATTAATTATCAATTCTTTATCTTCGCTTTTTCTTCTCGCAGCTAAAAAGCTTCGCAGTCAGAACAAATCACTTGGAAGTCATTGGAAGCATGCTGCTGAGGAAATTGTGAATGTGTTACATCGTATCAGAGCAGAAGGAGAATCTAGTAAGGATAACTTCAGAGGCCATTGGTTGAGTAATTGCTGAAAGAAAAAATATTATTGAAAGTACTTAAAAGAAAAATCATCCTAAGTGTTCTAACGTGTTCGGAAGTTAGCTGAACGCTGCATTGGTTTAAGCCTTCCGTCACTCTCATCCATATATGAAGAGAGTCTGATGAAGAAACTAAATAATATAAAAGAAGATCATACACACCCTTTTTATAGCCTTATCATGTTCAACAGATCCGGGATTCGAATACAGGTGCCCCATACTAAAACGTCCAGGTTCCGTAATATTTTCTTACGTGAGGCAATACACTTGTTTAACTCGCGTGCAAAGCGATTTGGCCACAGTGTGTGATCTGTCACTTGCAGCTCTCTGTGCTGCTTCTGTTACTGTTCTGGTTCTGCTTATTTAGTTTTATTCTCGTAGTTGTTCACTAATAGCTTGTTTATTGTATGGGTTTGTTTGTATTCACTACTGTTTTATGTTTACTGTTGACGGGAAATAATTTCCGTTTTTGAAATGGGCAATAAAGTTTCTATCTAAAATTCTGGTATTTTCATTCCTCCAAGAGGTTGAGTTTTCCGTTGGAAACTAAGTAATTGGCTCAGTTAGGGAATATAGTTTGATGGTGAGAGTAAAATCTTTCAAAACATTTCAAAATGATTGACCATTATTGGACTAGATTTGTGGTGATGCCCATAACCTTAACGTAAATTAAAGAAGAAATATAATGAACACAGTCTGATGCAATTTCCAATGGCATATCAAAGTGACATAAAGTTGAAGAATTTTGTCAGTATCATAATCATACTATTTTATATACTGTTGAAATTTTGCTTATCATAAAATATTGAAAGTACTACTGATTCATGTGCAAAAAAGGTTTTTTTCTTAGCTAATTAATTTGGCCTTTCTGAATAAGTTATTCAATAGATAATAATTCCTCAATATAAGTTCAATGCCAGATGTGTCATGACTAGTAGTGTACAAAGGACTTATACTACTCAATCCAGAGAACATCCACAAGTTAATCTCATTTTCTGTTATTTTCTCTAAAATTTCAGGCATCCAAGACTTGGAAGAGGAGCTAATTAGAGTAGAAAAAGCAATTACTAGACAGGCTGAAAATATGGTCAAGTGAGTTGTCGTCTTCACCTTAATAAAAGTATTATTAAATCTGTGAGTGTTGTAGCGCAGGGCAGTAAGCAACTTTGGCAGTGGCCTGTGGGAGTGAGTGGTCAAAGCGGGAGGGACAGTCTCTGTTTTCTCAGAATGTGTTTGACTTGTC
>KN887720.1:11374-21826 GCA_000934455.1 Apostichopus parvimensis | reverse complement strand
TCACACAGCTAGTAGCCAAATCACTATCAGATCAAGGCAGACATGGCAAGGTGTGAACAAATCAACTCTTCCAAACTTACCAGTCTTGCAGAAGAGAAAAAGTTTCAGTGAGTTGAGGTCAAGAGAGCTGAAAAATGCAACCTATGGGTAATGGACTAATTCTCGTCATGAATGATAAATCAATTCAAGATAACCTTTGCTGTAATGGAGATCTTCAGTGTTTCTGGGTAGGGAGCTGTCACATTGGTACCATAGCTTAGGCTCAAGATCATAATGCGTGTGAGCTATCCTGTTTGCAGATCTCCAGAGATACTGTATAGCACTGTAACATATACCTCAATCCTTGTGCTAGTTGTGAAAATATGTCAAAAAAGATCCATTTTTATGAGAATTGTAGGAACAAGTTTAGTACATTTCCATTTTGGGGGGACTTGCATACAATTTCACCGACGCTCAAAGCCTATACTCAATCTAGGGCACGTGATTGTAAATACCTCAAAGAAACTTTCCGATTGGATGTGCAGGTACTTTGAAGTGAAGTGTCCACTGGAGACTCCACTTGTTGCGGAACTAGAAAGGACTAATATAACAGCACCCTCTTTTGCATAAGGCCGGGCCAATTGTGTGCAAATGTTTTTAGTAATTATTGACTACAATTGTAGTGAAGCAAATGACGTTAGGGTTACATGTACCATGCTCTACCAAGTGAGGCATGCAGTATCAAGTATGCTCCAGCTAGCCCTCGCCTGGGTGTCAGTCAAAAGTCTCATGTTTGCTTAATTCAGACCTCCCAGAGAAATGTTTAAACCTTGGAAACCTTAAAAAAAACCTTTATCTCAAAAACGGCTCTTTATTTTGCAATAATACTTTTTAATACCCTTTATTTCAACACTTACCTTTAAGAAAACCTTTCTTTTGTTGAAGAGCCACTGGGAGGTCTGTTAATTAGATACTGTGTATCTATACATGGAAAACATCTCATTTTCATTTTCAAAAGTGTATTGAAACTATTGAGTAAAGAGTGGGACTGAAACTCTTTACTTCAGGATTGCAAGTTCTGCAATTATAACAACTAAGTTATATTTAGCCCTCAACTTCGACATTTACTGATTTTTTTTGACAACTTCGTCCCTCATTTCAGCTCTACTCTACTTTGCTTGGTGTTCCTGAGAGTTTAGACGAAACCTCTTCTAAGTTCTCAGAATATTCTAGACAGATGAAGAGAGGCAGAATTGGAGCACCGAAAGTACCATCACCATTTACCGCACAGGACGCATTTGCAACCATCAAGAATGGTGAGAGGTGAGTTAAACCTAAATCATCACCTCTCTTTGTCTCATTCTCCAAACGAATTAAATATGAAACAATAACCTGCTAGATTCAAGCTACAATGATTTTACTTTTTGTGAGATTGCTCTTGGAAAAGTTCTTATATAGACATCTGTGAGCATGTTTGACTTTCAGAATGTTAAAATTAGTTATGTTTTCCTTAGTTTTTGGTATAGTATAAACCCCCCTCCCCCACCCCCCAGAAAACTTGAAAACAAAGAAAAATTTTGGAAAAATTAAGGTGTTACCCAAACAAATATGTGATTGTTACTTTATGTTGAGGTGAATGTAACCTAATACATGCAGTTGCAACATGTGACTTCTACATTCCTGGTTTTACGGGGAAGGTTTAATTTCAATTAACTCTCTTTGGAGCAAATGACTTGCATGTCAATTCCACCCTTTCTTCCAAACTCATTGGTAGATATTCCAAGTGGCCGAAACTCTGAGATACGGTAAAAATAGCACAAAATGAGTCAGTGTGAAATGCAGTTTCCATAGCAACATTGTGAAAACAGTCAAACAGGCTTTTACCATAAACTTGTCTGCATGATACCAAGACAATCATTTTACAGCACTCAGATATATTAAAATGTAGGTTAGTTTCATAATAAGACAACTTCTAGTGACAACAATGGAAGCTTGTCTTGTTTTTTTGTTTTTAACATGTTTTACATTCTTTGGCAGGATTGTGCAGCGGAGAGAATTTGAAAGAGAAGAGAATCAAAGGTTACCATCATCGACATATTCTCAAGGTTTGCAACAGTAATTCATTGTACAATCTGCCTTTTTTGGGAATATATTAGTACATCTAGTTGTATATGTCTGAAGTTTATTGTCACCATTTACTTTTTGGATTTATTTGCAACAAACTGCATAATTGTAAATGCTGAATGTTTGTGCATAATGTTTATGTATGAATGGAAATGTAATGAATTTATTCAGAACAGATTCCTTTAGACTGTGTTTATATAATAATGTTTTAAAAGTTCTCAGCCACAGAGTAATATGACTGTTACAGATCAAACATGGTTTGTGTTCAACCATCTACCTATGTACATATAATAATTTTTCGACTATCATCAGCCTCAGAATGACTGTCTGTTTCAGTTCAAACAATGTTTATGTTCAATGCAACCAGGTTGTTAAGCGCAGTGTATGTGCAATAATTGTGTATCGTTTCAGGTTGTAACCAGCCTCAGAATGATCTGTTTGTTTCAGATAAAACATGGTTTATGTTCAATGCAACCAGGTTGTTAAGCACAGTGTATGTGCAATAATTGTGTATCTTTACAGGTTGTAACCAGCCTCAGAATAATCTGTCTGTTTCAGATCAAACATAGTTTTATCAATGCAAACAGATACCCATGTAGATTACAGGATTGTGTTTTGTTTTTTTCAGGTTCTCATCAGCCACAGAATGATCTGTCAGTCTACCAAGCAACACAGAGAGCCAATCCTGCCACAATGAAATCTCGAAGTGAAGATCAAGGACATGCAGGATCCTTTGACAAAGGTATGTTTCCATTGATTTTCCAGTGATTTAAATGTGATTTAAGTTTTTCTGTTCTTTTACCATACCTTTTGTTTTCTCTATTTTGCGCCTTGAGCACCCCGCAGGGTGGATATGTGCGCATTATAAATTGCTAATATTATTATTATTATTATTGTAAAATAATTTGCCTAGTAGTTTTTCATAATTTTCTGCATAATTAGAAGACTAAGTAATGAGAGAGGTGTCTGACATGAAGTATGATCAAGAGGGGAGAGCAATTCAATGATCATGGATATAGAGAAGTATTTTGTCCTTCTATGAAATTCAGATTATGGTTATTGTAAAGAAAAGGAAATAATAGAAATATATATATATTTTGGGAGGTTTGTGGGCCTTATACCCCTATTAGTGGATATTTCAACATAAAACATGGGTTAATTTGAATGTATAACATGTTGAATCGATAACGTACAATGTGTAGTTCAGTCCGTCTCAACATTAAATGTAATATGAATATCAAACAAAACATTTTACATTGTATGCTTGTGTATTACATGTTGACATAATTATAACATTTTGCAGTAAATATGTCAGCATAATTGCAATATGAAATATTTTCACCTTCTTCCCCCCCCCCCCCCCCCCCCTTACTATATACACTGTCAGGATACCCCGAGTTAAATTACATATTTCCTTAATTAGATCTGTTTTAATTTGTTAAACTGATAGGATAGTTTGGGTATTATCTTGCTCTACAGGTGATGTTTACAAAGATGAATTTAGGCCAAATCTTGCTAATAGGAAGAATCTAGCACATTTTACGGAGAGCACCAAGAAGAAACGTAATCAACAGTTGCTGCCAGATCCACGACCAGTTACGCGGTCAACTTCGGAACGAGAAGAAATGGCCAATGTGACCATGGGCAAGAGGAGTGACAAGAGACCAGGGTTAGCTAAATCGAGGAACGGTGAGAAACGTGAATGGTCGAATTTATCCCAGAGGACCGCTGGAGTTTATGTAGCAGGAAAGCCAGATTGGGAACGAAAACGGGAACAGTATCAGGCCGGTATTAAATCTATTCAGGGACTGACAGGAACAAGCATTCTTTTCAAGCAAGCTTTGGCTCAACAGGTTTTTATTTTTTTTTTTGGTCATCACTGAGAGGAGGGTGTTTGATTCTCTGAGGGATCTGCTGTTAGTCTATCTTTTCTCTCTGGTTCGATCATAAATATTCCTTTGAAGACTAGTCTTGTCTATTCATATCTGTGTGAATTATCTGTCTCCTTTTTCCTATCTCTATGCGGAAAGTTTACGAGACATTTCTGTCTCTCTGAGGTCAAAAGGGTTAAGGAAGTTGATTCACTGCAATCATCTAGAGAAGTACGAAGCACTGTTGAGGGGATGACGGGAACAACTATGAACGAGAATGGAATCGACGGTGGTGAAGATTCTAATCAACCAATCCAGAGAGCTCTTTCAATGACATCATTATTCAGGGTAAGTTTTTTGCTCTGTTGCAAGAAGTTGTCTTTAATATATTCATTGATAATAATAAAAACAATCAATTCTTGTGATTTACATATATGATTGTGGTTTGCAATTATAAATTCAGGGAAACATGTTTAGTGTTGAGATACCAACATACGAGCTGGCACCATGTTGGTGAAATGTTTCGGGGTTATGGAATACGTCAGGGGTGTGATTGCTGTGGCCCTCTACTAGAGAAGTAGCTATTAACAATCTAACATGTACATTTTCACCTTGGTGTTTGTTTATTTTTTATTTTTTTTCATACTGTGATAATTTCTCCCGATTCCTGCACGATTACACACCACACAGAAGGAACTTATGGTCAGGTGTAGGTTCCCTATAATCCCACATTTGGTGTACTTCCCCAATTAGCGACTCTGGAAGGACCTTACCCACTCAAACAGAAAAACAACTGAGAGCTCCTGAGTGACCCAAGCTGATGATTCAGCACCAGACTAGTTTAAGGACATAAACATCTTGTGTGTAAGCAAAGGTCAATGGATAGATGCAAGTTCATTGACGATGTACTGTGTGGTAATCACAGAAAGGAAGTGGTGATATTTTGAAGGCAGTTTCTACAGTAGTAACCCAGCCTGTGAATAGTTGTGTCACGACTAGGTGAACAAGAGATTACTTAAACAATGAAGCAAAATTAGGTCATGTTACACCTAAATTTTGACCATCTTAACTAGGTCGTTTCTTTAGAAATGGCGATGAGGAAGTACCCAAAAAGGGGTCAGAACTTGTTAAAGATTCAGATTAGATACAAGTGACAGAATATTGCTTTTCAGACAATAACAAAACTTTTCAGAAAAAAAATGACAATTTAAGAGTTACTCTGGTTTTCAAATAGCAACAGTAGCCATTCAAAAAGTAACAGAATTGTGACACTCATTCTGTTTTCGTTATAGTAATATTTAGTAATGTTGTAATTATTGTGTAGAAAATTTTGTTTTTGATCTCATTAGAGAATGGCAACTATTTTGGAAGGTAGTACGGAAGAAAATCAATCATTGCTTCAAGGACAGGAACAGCTCAAATTACCACAGCTAGTACAAACAAAGTCATTGAACTCACTGGAGGTAAGTATAGGAATGGGACTGTAGGAGTTGAAAGTAACGAGAGAAAGAGAAATTAGAGCAAGTGATGAAAACTGCTTATTTTCAGACAAAAGTCTATTTAGGTAAACATAGAAAGTTTAACAGCCGTCAGGTAATAAGGTTAGAGGACTTAAACCTTAAAAACCTTGAGGCGAGTAGCCTGACCAAAGAAGATAATTACATCTCAGAGACCAACTTTAGTAGATGATTGGGACAGACTTCTTAGTTGATAAAACGAAATTTGAGCATATATGCATAATGGTGATCATCTGAATGATTGGACGGACTGTTTGTTGTGGGATTTGTAATATATATTAATGCCGAGGCAAAACATATTGCTGTAAAAATACCTCAATGTTTTAGGTAGGTTTTAAGGTAATTTACCTAAACATATAGGGAAAAAAATGAAGGGAAAAAAGTATTTTCCAGATAGTTTTGGTGATATCTTTTCAGGTGTGGTGTAAATTTCTGTAAAAGCAAACTGATATGTCTTCCCGATATTTGATAGTTAATAATCAGATAAGCATCCAATAAAGTTGGCGATAGTGTCCTTCTTGTGTTTTTTTTTGTTTTTCTCTTCAGACCTCACATAAGTATTCTACGTCAATACTGGTGCATCCCTTTTACGATAAATCCAAGAGGCTGTTGTTTAAACTTCCAACTGCAAAGTATCCCGGGAGAGGATATGTGGTGCTCCAAACGGAGAGATTCCCGGTTTATCACGGACAACTACTCAGAAACAACAAAGGTACAACAACTTGATGTCATCTAAAATGTATTCTAAAGTCAGTTTGGTGTGACCGCGGTAACATACACGGTTACATACTCTCGCTAGATGATTATCCAGAACTCATCGTTGTTGGCATCAAATTTATTGATAACTGTATAAAAGTACATGATGTATTGCTGCAGACAGAAATTCCCTATGCATGATGGGAATTAGGGCCGGTAATAAAAAGGTAGGATGTGTAATACAATCTAAAAAGTATCAGGTTACAGGTAACTCATACAAGGCTCTCATAGCCAATAAGTCGACTTACATAACTTAATATGAACTTAATATTTAGTGACTCGTTACAACATTGATCAAATACCGCTGTAATCTCTGTATGGAAGAAAATTTCTTCGTATTAAGAAGCAGTGCCGACAAAAGCTTCAACTCAATCAACAAGCGTAGCGAATTTGTGTCCAAATGTTGTCATGGCACTTGATCCCATATAATGCTAGCTGCATGTAGTATGATGTGTGAGTAAAGTATTGTCTTTCTGGCCCTTCATAACTTCTATAATGAATTAATTTAAAGCATTAAAGTTTTGTAGAGTATGAATGAGTCAGGGGGATGGTTTCCTTTGATACTTTGATAGACCCACACCTCAATGATAAAAACTCTCTAGCTTCTAACTTTGTATGCATTCATAAATTTCTCTAGATGAAAAGCCATTAAGCCATCGACCTGTTTGTAAATCACATAAACAACTGAATACCAGGCACAGAATGATGGTGGAAAGACAGCTGAAGCAAGTTTCTCTACAAAAAAGCCAAACTTTGTGGAATGTCCTAAACTCAGAGGTTTGTGGATCACATGAAGGTTCATCTGGGCATATATGCTAGACTATGCTAGAAAAGTCAAATAAATGACATATTCTGAACTAGTGCATTCATGTCACCTTCTTCACCATTGCATTCCCCTTAATTGCTGGATATTGCATAACTTTTTTTAGCAATTTTAACGTAAAAATTTGGGCAGTCAAATACTCAACGTAATTTTTATTGACCAAATTCGAAAAAGCTGCCTTACTTTCAGACCACCGTAATTAGGGTTATGAAGAAGATGATTTTGTTTTAATCAACTCAAGAAGCTGCTTTAATAAAAAGGTTTATGCTCCATAACTATAGTTTAACAACAAACACTTAATTGATCAATATGGATCAAACTTCTGATCCCATATCATCCTAGCCGTACAAGGTACAGATGTGCGAGTGAAATATATATTTGCTTTTTAATTAATTAGCAGTGTGAAATATTTCTCTCTTTTCTTGTAAGTATGAGTAGAATATCTAACTAAATTTGCCTTTATAGGAAAAGTTGGGTGCATTGTGCAATAATATTGTGCTACTTCATAAATTAATATTTGGGTAAACCCTTTTGTTTTTAAATAGCTTTAGGAAAAGATGCCATAAAATGACTTGGTTTTAACCCATAATAATCATTTTCATGCGATGATTGTGAGAATGATGGCATGAGAATCATCATCATGCAATGTTAAAGATGAGAAGTGTTAAGGGAAATGCGACCTTTGACATGCAACTGCAGGTCATATATCGCAATAGTGCACACTCTGCAAAATATGCGAAACCTCCAATCAGTCCCACGACTACCTTCATTTTACCGAAATACAAATTGGTAGAAAACCAGCCGTTGTTGATATAATAATAATAATAATAATAATCAGCAGTTATTTTTCACTACGCTTATGCGACCACAAATGTGGAAGAAACCCGCAAGGGCTTCATGGATTACAACCTACGCTCACATATCATCCATTCATTGAATTGAATTGTAGGTTTTATGCAAATATTATACCTGCTACTGCTGTGGCATGCAGGTGAAGCGTTAGTCTGCACTTTGAGCATGTATGTGCACTTTGAGCATTTATGTTATTGCTTTTCAATGTATTTTTTGTTATTTGTTTTTTTGTTGTATTATTTTGTAGGATGGACTTAAATTTGATCCTAATATGGAAGAACACTCAAAGGATGGTTCAGAGTCAGATTCCTTGGTCAAGGATATCGTCAAGACCGCCCACGACCAACTCTTCAATCCGGATCATTTGCAGCATAAATACAATGAGCTGTTGACCAATGATAAACCAAGAAATTAATTTCATTGTTTGGAAAAATTTGTAACAACTGCTCCCTGTAATTTTGCGTTTTCTTTCATGTTAAGTTTGTGCTTGTTACAGTTTGTCATTTGTCATTGGGATGTTTGCCTATCTCTTAACTTATTGTACCGCAAACCTTCTGTAAAATGTACATGTTTGACTAATTAAAGATGGTCTTTTAATTATCATTTTACCACATCATGGTTTTGGATGTTTGGGTTGTCTCATTTAGTTAACTGTAATTGACTGTATGCATTATTTGAAGAACATGTAGGTAATGTGTACCTTGGACCAAATTTCTTCAACCTGCAAAGTTTTCAAAGCCCATTAAAGTAGAACTTTCTGTGGCAAAGGAAACATGGAATATGTATCCTTTGGGAAGTTTATATGTAGGGCCTATGTTAAAGAAAACTCTGAAACAAAAATGTTAATTCAAGAAATGAATCACATTTTGGGCGCTTTGTCCACTTCCTGGTTTTCAAGTTACGTTTTGAATACCCGTTAGTGCTTTTAGGAGATGTTAATGGCATTTTATTATTCAAAATAGCTTGCCAGCAATGAGAAGGTACACAAACTTTCACTTATTTGCATTTCTGACGAATTTGATCTCATTCATAAAGTTGATAACTGAAATTTCACAGTTTATGTTGGTTGGGGGGGGGGGGGGGGGGGGGGGGCTTGAGTAGGGGGTTGGGGTCCCAGAGCACACTTTCTTTTCAGCAGAGTAGCATCGCCATGGGTCCTAGCCACCACTCTCCATGTCCGACAGGCCCCACAAAAATTGTCAGTAAATTTGATTCTCTCAAGAAAATATGTCATGCCTGCTTCCGTAGAAAACAAAATGCCCCATAAAAACAGAAGTCTATCTATGCCATTGCCACTGCATGGGGAAAAAATGAAAGCCCCCCACCCCAGTGTCTATTTCTCTAATTAACTGGGTCGCCAAATTTTAATTTTCTGATTTTCCATACATTTATGTAGTAGCGAAATCAACAACATTCAACAAGCCACAATTTGTTTTTAAGGAAAAACCAAAAACTGTAGGGTATACTTAGACCAATTATTTTGAACAGCCACCAAGTCGAGGTGTTGATCAAGTCACATTATTGTGAACATTTGACATAGTAGTAAAATAGTTTATTCGTCCCCGTAAATGTTCGATTTTCGAAGCTGGCACCATCATAGCTTATTACAGAATGTTCTATCTTCCATTGCAGGTTGCTTCTGTGATTTTCTTTCTTTTATGCTGCACCTGACTTTGTTATAATCATTTGAGTGAGAAGTTATCTAGTGCCATTTCTCCTAAGCTAAAAATATATTCCTTAAGGTGTCTAAAGTTGGCCTCATTCTTATCACATGTACACATGGAAACTTTGCTCATAAGGTCGTCGATCATTCACTGTTGTAGCTACAGAACTTTGGAACATAATTTCTACTGACATTAATACAGGTCCGGGGCTACCGCGACACCGTACCCCCTCTCCTCCCCCACCCACCCCTTAGGTACCGTTTAGAAAGTGTGCAGCCGGTAAGCGATCGCACGATGCCATAGGAAAGGACCACGAGTTGGTAGAGTGTCCTGTCACGATAGATAAGCGATACAACTGCAAGAAATAATATAAACAATTATTACAGTTCGGCGATGAGCTTGGAATCCGATGGCAAGAATTGATAACTACAGTAGTAAACATGACGGTTACTACAGTGTTGTTGCGATTTTGAAGGTGCTCAGAATGCTGGCACTTGTGTAGCTTTTTAAGCACATACACAAGTACTAGTTATGCTAACAATTTACATTTTTAATTTTTTTTAGTGAAATATGTTACGTACCTGGTAAAAGTTATTAGTTTGTTTCAAAGAGATTATACAAGGGACCGATTGAGAGCCGTAAGTAATGTTTCTCGCATGCGTAACTGATGCATTATAGTAGTCTGTTTGATTTTGGCATAGGCTAGGCCCAATTTATGTTGAATATATTGTTAGGAATGTCGGGATTTTAGATGAAATAGTGCTGGGCGGGATTCACGATTTTTAAGACAGTGCTGGGCGGTAATTTTTAGTGCTGGGCGGGCCGGGCCAGGCCGGGCCGCCCAGTGTGGGAACATTCCTGTATAT
>KN887718.1:123748-143914 GCA_000934455.1 Apostichopus parvimensis | reverse complement strand
GGTTACAATATGAAATGATGTTACAGTGATAAAAGAAACAAGTTGAATGCATTCTGATTCTGATAATTGATTAAGCATTATAAAGTTATAATTCACATTTGAACGTACGCATTGATGTAATTACTCACACAGCCAATTTATTAGAAAGTCTACTTAAACTATCAAGTAATATCAAATCGATTTTGTTGCTGATAACAATTACGGGAAACCAGTGATTCCTATTTTTCTTTATTTTGTTTTTTGCTGATAATTCAATGGCTTTGATTTGATTATAATTTGGTATTATTTGCAATTAAGACCTAGAAAATGTGATTTTGGACACAATTAAATCTCCACTTTTTTATTTAAATTTCATCAGAAAAGAATCTTGAAAAGTACACTCTTGGTATGTGCTGCACTGTCTATAACCTGTAATTTGGCGGTAGTGTAAACATTAACTTTGTAAATATAGAGAACATTTTGCGACTTGAATCACGTAGATTGTTCTGCCTGAACATTCCATGACAAGTTAAGGTTAAGCCATGCAGACTAAGGTGTGTACGTTGTGTGCATACAATGCCACTGTGTACGATAAACATAACATACACAAAATAAGGTATTTCTAGAACCAAACAGCAGAGAAACAGTAACAATAGATCACATACATCTTTAGTTGAATATTTCAAAGTTTTGTGTTTCTTCTTAAGTTTTAACAACAATCGCATTTTGCTTCATTGTATTTTTTCTTTAAAACGACGCGCACTCTTTAAAATCAAAATTACAAATGGGGCCACTAAGGTTATTACAAATACAATAATATTATATTAATTTTGAAGCCCCTTAAGATGAAGTGCTTGAGTATGTAATATAACTGAAGTTAGCAGTATTTTCTGCAAATCAAACACACGGTATCCGTGGCAAAACATTATAAACAGCAATATTCAGTAAACGACAATACATTTTTTTTCTTATTTTTTTAAACAAAATCAATGACGACTGTTACAATGAAAAAACAAACAAGTAAGACTTGACTTTGATAAATTTATCATTGCGCATCTACAAAAGTATGATAGTTCCAGGTAACTAATGAAAACAAGTATAAGCTACGATGTCTTACAAATGTACAGATTTTCTGCATTATTATGTACTTTTGTGAATTTAAAGGCCTGTAAAAGATGAAGACATAATTTTAGAAAAATCAGAAACATAAAGGAATTTTCAAGTACGTGCTTTCTGACACATATAATTCATTGTTATGCTTAAGTTGCAAGTTCAAATTAAATGTGACGGAATTCTTGAAAAGAGTATGATAGCTAAGTCTGTCACTACCATGGGGGACATAAAAGTAGGGGAAAAAAACAGAGGGAAGAAAACGTTCACAGATTGAAAGTCAGCAGTTCGTTATTCCTATAATTACACAAGGACCAAGAAAAGTCTGTACAGTTGTGCAGGAAGATACTGCTATGTAATATGGGTAGTTCACGTTATCATGAATCCAATATTCAACAACATGATTAAACAGCAGTGTTAGTACAACGAAACACATAGAGGAGCATTCATTCTACTAATTACTCGTAATTAAATCTTCACTTTTTTTAACACAATTACAGAGGAGAATTTTTTTAACTTGATCAATTTTAATCTTAGTGTGAGAAATAAAAAGGTCCATGAAATTGCAAGAGCCCTTATATAGCATTTTTCGTGTATACTATATGGAGTTGACTTTGATGTCATCAACATCAATCGCCGAAAACAAGAAACATAACAGCAAGACGTATAACCTATTTCTCTGGGTAGGTGAACTATAGGTGATAGGTTATAAATAAATACAAACACTCAACTACAGTGTCGGACACAGCAAGATTCTCGTATTTAGAAACCATGGATTTAGGTTCTTTCCAGTGTTTTGAAACTGTCTCAAATCAACAAAACAGTTATGCAAGGCAATTGATAATAAAGTAGTTAGAGTTCGTTAGATACAAAAAAAAAATCTGACTGTCTGGGTCACGCCACACAGGAAGGCAAACAGAACGTTAATTGAACAAGTCGCGCTTTATGATGATATTGCTAATTTACTGAAACAACAATTAGAGCCTAATTTATTGTAATAATTGATTTCGTGGAATATTTTAATTTATATAATTTTGTACTTAGCTCTTACTTTTGTTTATATTTTATTTTAGACATTATAATTTAATCAGTATTTTTCAATGCTTGGAAAAAAACAGCATGTATATGATTGAATTATACATGAAATGAGCAAGGCATTTTGCAGTGGCGTTTGACACTATCCTGCTAGCATTCTTGGTATAGTATCGGTGCATCACGTCCCTTCTGATGCCGTACGGATCTGTTGCCATTCTGATTCCCTGTGGATAATAACATATATTCGTCATCAGAAATATTTCGCATCGCTAAACAATCAATCACCAGTTTGTATATAGTGTACGTTCTTCAGCCATTTTATTCCCAGTTAATTCATTCATAGGCTTAACATTTGCATTTGATTCATGCGAAACGCAAAGGAATACTTCAGTAAAGAAGAACATAAGAAGTGAGTGAAGCCTGTCCTCTTAAGTACATTTATTGTCCATATAGCCTAGTATATATCACTGCAGGGTTTACCTTACATTCACTGTAAGGGTGATATTCCATTAAAACATCACTAGTGTTCATGAACTGTTGCAACTTATTGTTTCTAACTTAAAATATTCAGTGTATGTCAGTGTTTCTTATCAGTAAGAGTTCATACTCTAATCATATCCTCTTTTTTTTATATATACAAATACACATTTGTTTTCAATTCGAATGGATTCTTATAAACTGATATCCGGTAAGAAAATAACAACGCAAAATTATCCCGAACATGATCGCAAACTTTAATAACCTAAATTCATGATACATTTTTTGCAAGAACAAGGGAGACGGGTTAATAAGGCGAATATATATAGTGAAACGAATAATACAAGACTATACTTTACTTAATTTAGGCTTAAGCTGATTTATATCAACCGTTTTGTTGTATATGAGCCAATCACATTACCATTGTATAAGGTGAAAGCAAATGCATAAGACCTAACTCCTTTATTATCTTCAAATTTTTCAGCAAAAAAAATGAAATCCCAGAGAATTAAGCTTACATTCACAACTATTAAGCAGCTTTATGTGTCCAGATAACTATTAGATTGGTTAAGACAACTATACTTATCAGTTTTAGTACCGAGAAGACGTAATGTTTATGATGTACTACACTAAAATCACGAGAGCAAATGCATGTAAGCATTGTCCGGCAGTGCTGAGTATAGAACTAAAGTCCACAGTGACATGTTCAAAAGTATCTTGCATATGCAATGTTTTTGGTTTACATTAAGCATGAATATCGCTCATTCCGTTCAGAATTAAGAAACTTCAAATATTTAATAAAATCCGTTGGGTTGGTTTACGGAGATTGACATTTCACGAATTTACAGTATATACTTTAATTAAGGCCTACCTCCAATAGGTTCGAAATTCTTCCACCTGAAATAAGAAGTTACAATGACCGTTTGGCAAGCAGTTCACATTGTAAGATTACTTATTATAGTTTTGTTTTAAATATTTACATGACAATGTACTCGGAAGTACAATTGATTGAACATATAGCCTAGTGTATATCACTGCAGGATTTGCCTTCCATTCACCGTATGGGTGAAAGGTTACATTATGTTGCCATTTCTAATGAGATGATTGTCACATCAAATTTTAGATTATCTGTTGCAGTCGATTTTAATTTCAATCTTTCTCGCATCTGAATGTTAGCCTCTGATCAGAGCAACCATTACACGAATGTCATGTTACGTTCCGTTACCGTCGTTATGAATGTTAATCGAAATTACATTAAACAACTACTAGTCTTCGTGGATTGTGGTTATCATTGATTCTTCCTTAATATGTTCAGTACATGTTTGCGGTTCTTTTTTACTTGTAGTTCACGCTCTAATAATATCCTCCTTTTTCGTTTCCGTTTGCAAAAAAATATTAATTCTTTAAAACTTTATTATCGAACGGAATGTTATGAAATGATATCCAGCAAGGTCATAACGAAAGCAAATTTATACAAAATATGATCAGAAACTGTAATACACGGAGTTTCATGATACGATTGTTTTTTTTTTGTGCTAGAACAAGGACGAATTGTTAAGAAGGTGATTTGAAGTAGTGAAGCGAAAATTACGAGAATATCTGATAATTTATGCTTAACGCTATGATGGATTCCGGTCAGTCATGTTGTTGCTTATGAACCAATCACAGCATTACTTGATATCAGGGTTTCCCTAATTTTATCCACACACGAACCGATGTCAGAGTTGTCCACGAAGCCCCGACTTTTCGAGACACGATCTGAGTAATTATTATACTATAATACGCATCACAATGCTTCGTAAAATATCAAGTTCATATTGTAATATTGTAATGAAAACTAAAAAAAGAGTTTTTCGATAGGTACGACTTTTGTACATCACTAAATTATATGATATATTAGATTTTAGTTCAACCCAAAATTACTCTAGTTGTGACTTTCAGAAACGTCTCACGAACCCCCTGGGATGGACTCACGCACCCCCTGTGGTTCATGCACCCCACGTAGGGAACCCCTGTTTTATATGATGAGAGTAATGTATTAGACCCACTTATTGAATTAACTGTACTCATTTATCATCCTCAAAGTGTTGCTGTAAAATATTAATTATGGTGATAGTTAATATTCATGAATTTTTCGTAGTATTATTAGTACCTATTTATTTGATTAGTATTAATGACAACTAAACTATGTCATCCGCATAATACTCAATATTGTGATAGCTTAGGTTATATGTCTTTGTTCATTCACCTGTTAAGTTTGGTAATTTCGAACTAGGGAACAAACATCATTTTGCAAGTTAATCAGCTTTAATTCACAAAATAAATGCCTAGAAATTAAATTAACCAAGTTCCTTTAACAAACCCAGTAATTTGAGAGTTCAAAGAATGTTCTGTTTTTTTCGGAGGGGGGGGGGGAGATTGTACCACAATTTTAATCATCAGTTTTGTTATAATATCGTCAAGTTGGAGTTTCATTATACTCACCATATATGTTTTAACGTGTAGAACATACGTTTTTGAAACATGAAACTGTGTGATCTGAATGTTATTCAACCAGTAAAGTGCTTTCAATATTTCGTTTAGATTCGAGTGGTGAAACCGTTAACTTTAATATGAAATGGTATCACTTCACAGTGACATTATATTACTTACCTTTTCTGTGTACATTAAATTGGTCAAACGGAAACCATTGTGCTGATATAAAGAGAAATTTAAGCAATTGATGATTTAAATATTTAAAATTATGGCATTTGATAAACTTATTATATTCTAGGTGATTATGAGGACAATGCTCATCATCGTTCTTCAGTTTGTTAGTTTAAAGTTCATCATTAACCAAGGGAACATCATTTTGTAAAAGTTACAGATGTAATCTTATAGTTTTATGAAAGATGGATTACTCCAAATGTATCAGAGATGAACAGGTTGTGCATAAGCATGGGCAGTTTTGAAAGACACACATGTTGTTATACAGTTTGGCGTATACAACTATTTTCAACTAATAATTATTCTCGCAGAGTCCCTATCAGGAAACTGTATATACCCAATACAATCAGGTGGACTTCAGGTACACTGAAAATAAAATTCAATTCACTTGCATCGTACATATGTCTCGTCATAGTATCACAATCGACAGTCCACGCACTATGACTTACTTACAATATGTAATAACCACATACCTATATGAATCATGCCTCGTTATCATCCAAAACACAGAGATAATGTATCGAAATCTTCCCCTTTCAGAAACGTATTACGCTTATTGTTATTTCACATAAATTTCCTTCTTATCATAAGTCATACCGATAACCATAAATCTTACTAAATATACCCTACTAGGCAACATATATGGATGTAGTATATTTCTTGCTTCTTCGAAAGCGGTTTTCTTGTTTAAAATCTTACATCTAAAACCACCAAACTACTGACAAGCAAAAACAAAACACGAAAAAAGAGGATATTGGTAGAGTCAATTATTTTAGAATGTAGCACATGCATTGCTTAACTAAATGGTTAATGATTTCCAATTCATCAATACTCTGGTTTAAACCGACTCTCTATTAGTTGTTACCTGGCCGTACTCTGTTATATAATTCAGCCTTACGAATGACCTAAATAAAATTTCATTGAAGATGACAACCTTTCTTTCAAACGGAGAGTATTAAACTAAGGCTTGCTTCGTTTCATTTTCATGCATAGCTTACGCAGTCTTATTTCTCAGTTTAAGATGTACACTGAATTCAAGTATTAAGTATTAAATTTTAAATTCACCAGTATTTGTACTTTATTGTAATGAAGTTATTTGATTTTTTTAAAAACGAACCAAATCATCTCCGCAATGTTGACCTTGAAATACGTTGTGCTAATATACATTTCGCCATTCTATCTTTCAGAAGCAAAATAAATGATAACAAACTGTTTATTGTAAGTAGCTTACGATGACAAGTCCAGTAAGAGGTATACTGTGATTTTATACTTCACCTGTTAATCCTAGTAGCTGAATATATCTGTTTCGGGTATCAATTGGTCTTTTTGTTAAAATAATATTAGTAATATAAACATGTCGTTCATTTAACATCAAATACCACGCATTTACCAATTTGTTCAATATTTTGATTTGTCAATTTCGGACGAATTTTGGAACTCTCAATAGTTTACTGGATTTGATGGAAACGAATTGTCATTATTTGCTTGATTTTACAGCGCCACTATATTTGCTGTTAGTTACTGGATTGCATTATTCAGCATTTCCTAGTTTGACGAAACCAACCCTTGAAAAAGATTGTTAAAGATACTCACCAACCAAGCACCTGTTCGAAGATCAAGAATGTAACCAAATCTATGTGTGAACCACTGAACTACATGCAAGGAGAAGGAAGAAGTTCTACACTGATATACGGAACAATTAATGTATTAACAAATCTTGCAGGGATTACGAAAGAATGTAGTTTTGCTATTTCACCATAATCTCATTAAAACACTGCATTGTATACCTGGAAAACGATTCTGTTATTAGTATATTTAATGGTCCTCATCCATTGATCACGGATTGATCACGGAAAGATATTCTCGATGTTTGTCCTTTTTCTTTTACAAATAGGGTTAATTAAAAGTCAGATGTTCGGATAACGTTGGAAATATTTCTCGTGACGATATAGCCAGAACTAACAAAATCGAGAGCGGATATAAGTCACATATGGCGCCCCACCTCTTCAGTTTGAAAAAGTGCATATTCTGTGATTTAAACATTAAATTAACTTTCGTTTCAATTTACAATAAACCTGCAATCCTACCTACGATTAAAAAGAACATTGTTCTCACCTTCATTTATTTATTTTTTTCAAACATTAAGAGATGTTCGGATAACGTTGAAAAGATTTCTCTTAACGATATTACCAGAACTAAAATAATCTTGTTGTGTACCATTGTGCATGTTCGACTACTATTTATGGTAAAGCAAAAGAGTTTTTACTTCACTATTATGTAATAACAATCGAATCCGTTTTGTACATACAGTTTGGTAACACTTTCTCTGATTGTAGCTGCGACGAGTCAATCTTTATATAATAACCACAAAGCAGAATGTCACAAAGAACACAAGTATTTCTACTTGTAGCATCATCACTGATACATTAAATTGTATACACCATTTAGTTAAAGTGGCACAATGATGGCACCATTTGGCAGCCAGTGGGGACGTCAGCGAAGCCCCTCCGCCCACACCGACTTCCTCAAATTAAAAAAAAAAATCGTTACAGATGGTAGATGGTAGAGCCTATATGGTGTCATGAAAAATCTCACTCTTAAAATGGGGATAAATCCGAGAAGGCTTCCAACGCGCCTACCCAAAATGACTTGACCAATTAGTACAGGATAAAGTAAACCATGATCCACTGACACACAAACCACTGTTATCACAAACTATCCTGAAGTCTCCGTTGATAAGTATGATACTACGCTCAAGCGAAAGTCTCCAGTGAATTAATAAATAAAAATATATAGCTGTGTCGCCTTCAGTATCCGATAGATTAATCAACCTAACTTATACCGAATATGTCATCAACATACTTTCCAATGACATATGTAAATAACTAGCTGAGGCAAATACAAAGAATGACCTAGAAAATCGATTGCTGTAATTTTAAATAGTAATTTTATAATTATCTAAGAATCATTTTTGTTTGATCAGTACTATTGTTCATCCTCAAGATTGTTGTAATAGTAGCGGACTCTCGCCATTTAATTATGTTTATCACATAAAGCAAATACTGTAAATACATTACAAAGACATGTACTAAATATATTAAACCTTGAACTTGATCCTGTAATCGGGATTGTTGTGATTAAACTATTTTAGTATTACTTAAACCGATCGATCAATCAATTAAATGGTTTTACGAGTGATACCTGTGATATCCTTTGATAGCCAAGCCGAAGGAATGGATCCAAACGGAATTAATGCAGGTAGTAGGCAGAAAAAGAAACTACGGGGTAATGAGAAAGACAGCAAGATCGAATTTGAGAATTGATAAATTGAAACAATTTGAAATAAATTTGTATTAAATGTATCCCTAAACGCTATAAACAAACTCTGATGGCGTTAAAAAAATATAATGGATTATGGATTACTGTTAACATCGTAATAAACTAGACTCAATTCAAGATATTTAACTAATATAAACTCAGACAATTGAAACATTCATAGTCTGAATATGAACGTACCTTCATCTAAGTAACATCATTATCTGCAGCCCGCATCCTCACACACTACACACTACACATGCACAAGTACTTGGCAAGCTATTTCCGCCAAAGACTCATAAAAAAGTACACACATAAAATATTACGTTCTTTTAAGTTAAAAAAATAAGAAGTGTTAAAAGTCGGAAACCGAACCCCATTGCATGTCTGAGTGTTTTTCAGGTATAGTAGTATCACATATACTTAGTACAGTATTACGTAGATTTATAGACTTTACCGCTCAAAGGAGAGCAAACACACTTTAAAAACATATTTATGTTAAACAATGAATTAATTTAGTAATGCCACTTTACAGAAAACCTCAACCAATTGAAGTATCATAAAGTACGTAGATTTTTCGATCGACAATCTACCGCTCAAAGGAATGTAACCCATTATTTTAACATAGAGTAAACTTGGAAATTTCAACTGACCGAGAATGTCAACCAATTGAAATGTCATAAAGTATGAAGAATGGTTGTCCAAATAATTGTATTATTGTAAGCCAAATGTTTGATCTACTCTGTAAATATTAATCAATGAACGCATTTAATGGTTCAAGCACTGCATTGACACTTTTGTCTTTTTACTTACATCTGTAGCATAATTGGGCTCAAACCACGTGTTGAGGGCTGACCTGTGCTAGATATAAACTGCATGTGTTCGATCTGGACCAAGATTGTGTTGACACTGGATATTTGATTCGGAGCCCAATGATTGTATCGAAGGAATGTGTTCTAGGATGCCTTACTAAGGACTTTGAAGCAACAGAGTACGGTTCTCTGTATGCATCCGTAATGATATATGACAAAGTATGTTCGAGTACTGAATGGGTTTCCTTGTAATTGTGAACTTTGTTTATATATTTTAATATACTTACGTCAGTTTTATAAGTCGTTGTGACTGTTGTACATACATCAATATATCAACAATTTCTTGTTGTGTCATCTCCCTGCCGTCCTCTGTATATATGGAAACATCACATACTGATGACGGTCCTGATAGTCGTAGACCTGATCTTAGGATGACGTCACATCCATCCACGTGACTAAAGGACTTGAATATGCTTAAGACATAGATAGGAATCTGATAGAATGAAAGACAATAATGATGCCGATATTATTTATTTCTTCAATTAAAAAAAAACGGATTTAGGGAGTCATACGGTGAACGTGAAAGTTTAGCTAATAAAACTCAGAAAAAAAGATTTGATGGAGTAACCGGTATAAAAGTTGAAGATATTGTCTAAGTTTACAGTTAAATAACATGGAGTTGTAAGGTAACAATTTGAGTGAGAAAAAAATATAAACAATTGAATTGTGTTCAGTTTTCAATATTATTAAATTTCTAAACAACACATGTAACAATTTACCTATAAAATTCATACAAATGGGTATCATAAACTTATAGAGATTTGGTAATAAGTTTTAAATGAAATAAGATTTTAAATTACACTTACCTTACTATATGACGTAACAAGTGAATATAATAGCCGTACGTAAAACAGCGAAGTTGCATTGTATCCGGCTTTTTAAATACACTGCCAGATATCAACATAAACAATAAGACCTACACGACACAATGAGTACAGTATACCATACTAACTATCCAACCATCTAAAGTTAACATCGATGGTTCCCGATGTCCTTCTCTAAAGACGTCATAGCTACAATACTGGATGTCAAACACTGCTTTAATAATGTATGTCACCAACGGGAGATAATTACCAGGAGTGCTTTACGTTTGTTTGAAGGTAACAAAATAACGTATTTAAGAAACTCGGCATTTGCTGTACTAAATAAATGTTATATCTGCAAAAACGAAAAACTAACTTTAAACTCCTCTCTTTTTATTAAAGTTGTGTTAATTAATCAATCATGTGACTGGCGCTAACCTGACGTTTCATGTTTAAAGTCACAAGGGGGGTTGGAGTCATATTCCGACTATTGTAGCAGTGATTTCCATTCTCCATTAACTAAGTAGGCTACTTGAAATATTTAACAAAACGATATTTTCGTACAATTCTAGGTCAGTGTCTGAACGTCTTATCTGAAAAAGACTTTTGAGTTTGAAACCAGAATAGCATTAGAATACAATTAACTAAAGAAAAAACACAAAACGCTTCATGATAATTGGTAAATTAATAGGTAAATTAAGCTGAACAATTATGATCGGGGTTTGTGTTTTTTGACAGATAAGATACTGCTGACCGGCCTGTTAAGTAAAGGGGAGGGCCTCGACTGTTTACTGTGCATGCAATAGGCCTCCTGATTGAGTTGAGATCATATGCAGATAAGACTCGTTTGGCACTGTTAACCTATCACTGTTATACAAAAACCGCGGAAAAAACTCGAGCAATCCTTGAGAAAATTTTCTTCACGAAATATATAATTAAGTTGACAATTGCTCATATATTGCAAATATGAAACTGTCCGATGTCATCATATTTTTGTATACAGTTTGCAATATAAATATCATTTGAAAACAGGGAATCATTGAAACAAACATTCTCTGAATTTTACACCTATTTTGTTATTTATGAAGTCAGTCGGTGTTTGCAACGGTATGCATGATAAACGCAGACAAAGCGTAGAAAAAGTTGGTAATGTTAAAATTGTCTTCATCAATAGAATTGCATCTAAAAGTAAATAATAATGCATCAGTTTGGTTACCAGTAAATTATTTGCAGAATTGGATGTTTTTTTTATTTTTTTATTTGTCAATAATACCATAGGTATGTACAAGTAGACGGTGGCTCTATGGTTAAGCTGACGTATGTATACGTATTGTACAGTTAGACATAATTATTTCATACACTGACTTACTTTATGACTTGATGCCTTCTCAATGAGCTCTATGGTTGATCTCTGTTGTGACTCACTGTCATCTTTAGCAATAGTCACGATCTCTAAACACAGCTTAGTGATAGTATCAACGTCATCAGCCTAACAATTAAAATGATAAACAGGCAATAAATAAGATATAACTTGTACATGTAATCCCACGATGGACTTTGACCTTCCCGTTACATAATTATGATATGAAGTTAATATAAATATAATACATTGGGATTGTTTTAAGTTATTTCTACTTTAAACACTGATAATGATTAGCACATGCATATTAATGGTTGCTATCTTCAGTAAAGAATCACGAATGATTTGTCTGGTTATATCATAATCACTTCTATGACTTCCGAGTTTGACTGTAGCTAATATTACATAGAAGGATACATGCAATGAATGGTAGAGTGCATCAGAGGAGATATATTAGTCTAACAGTGAAGTTTGCTAAATAGTATGTAAAACTAGTAAGAAACCCATGTGAGACATCACCATCATCATTAGGTATTTTATCGTGGTTTCACTATGAAGCATAGTCATGTACACTTACCTTCATCCACTGCCCAGAATGGAGATCCAAACAACTGCCAGAATTTTGTGAGACAACTGTATAGGAGAGATATATCTTTACATGTTGGAGACTGTTTAATAATTATTTATATCTTTATGTATACTTAAAACAAACCTGGAGTGACACTGAGGTCAAAGAAAGACTTTAAATGAACTTGCTGTGATTAAAATGGTAAAAGTATGCGGTAACTATGACAACAATACATGACTCCAAAACAGAGAAGTATACGAATTAAATCATCTTTGTTATGTTATTTGTTATATTTGTTGGTACATATTTGCTAAACTAAACAACAATATGCGGACCAGCTAGGGAGATGTGAATTCTCCCGATGTTCTACGGAAAGGTTATTACTTATCCTAATTTAACTTTGGGTCATTTAGTTCAAACATATTTGCATATATGACTGTTGATACAGTATTAGTTGTTGTTAAAGTTACGTACCACCAGAGCCTAAAGGAACCTAACGTGATCATAATAATGAACGTCATCCATGTTAAAGAATACAAATATTTCTTTATTATATTATGTAATAGTGGTTTAGCTAAGTAATCACAGAGGGGAGAATGATGTCATGCCAATTGAACTGCCCCAACCCATTTTTTTGCACGACAAGTCCCTACGGGTAAAAAAAAACACTGTATGGTCGGAAATAATTGACTTCACAAATCGCTTCATAACTCGCCAGAGATGTTGCAACGGTTTACAGTTTCAGTTGTGACTTTGAAAAACCATCTTAGAGACAAATGTGACTAGAAAATCTAAAGTAAACTCCCTAAAATAAGTATTGTCTGCCCTACATAGGCTAGGCTACGGAGTTGCATTGACCTGGATAGGTCTCGTTAACGGATATTGTTGTACTATGCCTCGGCTAGTTTGAATGAATTTTGATGTTTAAGGCAACATATTGACCATACAAACGAATATACCTACGGTAGGCTTACTATTCGTAGGCATACATGTAATATAGTAAACCTACTGTGTAGTGCATACTAAGGGGATATGTTCACGCATTCATTAGCCTAACGTTAGGAGTTGACTGTGGTCGATTACAATGATACTGTTCAAGTATCATTATATGACCTGACAACATGCTGTTCCAAATAATTACAAACTTCAAGGCTTAACTCGAATGCAAAATGCATTTAGGTTTCGATGACTTCAGTGTGCTAGACTTCTGATTATTAGTATAACCAGAACTAGCTGTTACAATAGAAATGGCCCGAACCACCATTTTGATACAATAACACTATGTATGATAAACACAGGTCAGTGTACTGTACGTGGCTATAAACACCTACACCAAAAACAATAGGGGTCTGGTACTCAATGTTATGCTCCACACACCAAGTATTAGAGGTATCCATGATTTCTAACATGAGAAATCATGTTTTCAAGGTGTTCAGGCCTCGACAAATATTTTTAAAAGTAATCGCTATTTGGCGACCGTGACTAAAAATCTATTCGCCAAATTTAACTCGCCACTAGGCCTATGATTGTTGTTCAAGTCTATAAAGTACAGATCTGCAACATCTACACTTCTATGAAAAAAGGTTTGACAGTCAGGCAGAAACATGGTGCTTGAACAAAGTAAAGCATATCGCAGAATCATAGATAAGCAGCTAGGCCTACCGTCATGTCTTAAACAATTAAAAGTAAACCATCTGTAAAAACACCTACGAAGATAGCTTTGCTTCTGTTACATTATGGCTCCTATGTTACTAGGTATATACTACATACAGTAGCTAGGTATGCGTTTTTGAAATGTTATTCACATGCCCCAGTAGTCAAGTATTGTTCATATTCTCATGTGACTTGG
Organism: Apostichopus parvimensis; assembly: GCA_000934455.1. NCBI lineage: Eukaryota > Metazoa > Echinodermata > Holothuroidea > Aspidochirotida > Stichopodidae > Apostichopus > Apostichopus parvimensis. The sequence goes on along the minus strand of KN887718.1, from coordinate 129,840 downwards.
TTTAATAATGAGTCGCACAAAGTATTCCTCACTGAGTCTGTACAAATAAAAATCATGAATGTGTGTCTCTATGCTCTTATTAACCTGTATCCTATGAATGCATAATATTGTAAGCAAAGCATTGTCATGGAACAGACTGCTATTTTTTTCACAATCGTTTATAGGTCCTTATGCAACTAGAAAAACTTACGCTAAATATTTCGTAGTTTTAATCGTTCTATGGTTACAATGTACGTGGGGAAATCCAAGAAAAGGATTTGGTTTCTACTTCTTTGTGTTTGATTTTAACCCTGTTTGACCTGCTGAATATCAATGATTTAGAGTTTATCACTTAAGGCAGAAGTAACATGTTACTATAATTATGTGTATATACTCCAGTACTGACATCTATCATAAACTTTCAGATTTTCTTAGTTGTTTTTTCATGTTATGGTACTTTTTCAAGATAGCCCATTATAGCCTTTGTAGTGAAAAGTAGGGCTGCTTATTTAAGAAAAATATGTTATATTGTAGCCGGCTTTCCCGTCAATACGGCTACGAACAAATGTTGCTTTTATTTTGCCTTACACGCTTTTTGGTGTTATTTTCACTCGTTCAGAACTCAACCATACACTGTGTCAACATTCTCCCCTTTCTAGTTATTTTGCTAATCCAGATAGGTAATATTATATTGTGCGTCGGTATAAAATAAACTTATCATTATATATAGGAAAGAATAATCTATACATTTGTTTGATTTAATGATTGATTGATTATAGTTCCTGGTATCGATAATACAGGAAATGATACCTAAAGTATACAACCAATACCTATAACATGAATGTCCATTAATAATGTTATAGTATTATCGGTTGCTGGTAGATGTCTTTCATGACATTACTCGTACAGATAACTTACAGAGCATAAGACGCACACAATAACATGAAAGTTGTTTCTCTGTAATATTTATGACTGATTATTTGGTAGAGACAGCCCGACACGGAAATTTGTTTTTGTTATATCCACACCTTAGGAACATATAACATATCGATTGTTTGTTAATTACCCTTAAGATTCGATGTCTTTAATCTGATTGGAATAGAATTTGGATGGATTGATTCTGGTAGTGGACAGTTGCGAAACCTGAAAGGAAATGGAAGAAATTTCTAGTTCATTTTCCTTTCATAGAAATTTATTTTTCATGAAATCAATCATTCTCCTAAAGCAAAGTTAGACCTGTGTTCCGACGACATGTTTAGTGCTTTGAATGAATTGGAATGGAGAATGGAGCCGAGTGGGGACGGAACAGCTTCCATAATCCAGCCTGTTTAATAATAACACCATCATGTAGATCGTGCGATTCATGTACCAGGTCAAAGATCGCTTATAACAATAATGTAGACATTTCTTGTGTCTAACACTGTTACTTAATACCTACCAGAGTTCACGTAAATCCTTTGATTGTTCTGCATAGAGTAATAAACCTTTAATATCTTCCTCTGTCAGTTCTCTTCCTTTCTCTGTATATAAGTCTATCTTGACTACTGTAGAAAGATTACCCAAAGAAAGACCAGAACTGAGGACGATGGTATCCTTATCAGCTTTGCTGAAAGATTCATTCAGATAAAGACCAGCAATCGGGATCTGCGGGAAGAACAAAAGAAGGATGAATCGATTGTACAAGCAATTCATAAAACCAAGATGGCATAAAGTTATATGCATCAAATAACTATGATGTTATTGTTCATGTTAATTGAAGAACATAAATTAATTGATGAACAGAAATTAACATATAACTTAAGATTGATGGATACATTTGAAGATACATCGTTGGATTGATCGCGCAGTATATAATGATCTCAGTTAAATTTGATTTAAACCATAAGTATGTATATTGAATATATATTTTGCAGTAACTACCAACATGTAAGATATTGACTGAATAGAACAATACCACAGTTCACAAAAACACGTTTTTGACTGGTTCCTCTGTGGCTCAGGGCTGTGCATACATACGCCTAGGTACTTTCATTTAAGGAAAGGTGATGGACTCTTCAAGACTCAAAGTTAAGAGCTCGATGATAATTGTTAACCAGAATATTTAGTTAAGGTAGTGTGAAATAATGTAGTTAAGGTAGTGTGACATAATGTAGTTAATGTATAGTAAAATGATGTATATTTGAAAGGGATGCGAAACCCCCGAGGAGGTTTGGTTATGGTGTTAATAGTGCAGCCCCGTTGCATATGATTACAAAAATCGTGTCAAAACTGAAAACGAATGATTAATGTAGAGGCATATTTAGACTATAAATTAGGTCGATATAAGTAACCCTATGATGGCAAGGTAATTAATATTTTGTGTAAAGTTGCAAAAAGAGGGAGGTTACTCCGGTAACAATGGTTCAATCGTCCCCTGTTCTTGTCACAAGGAGGGGACTCCACCCTCCCCCACCCATGCCTTTTCCCTCGCCACTGAAATAGTGAATTTTGTTCATGGAATATTATCGTTGCCTGGTCCTTGCTATATGGATATTAAATTGTTTCCTCTCCATATTAATTGCTATTAACTGTTAGTACAGTATTCAACTATGTTGGACAGTCATCATTGATATTTAATCGCGCCCTGTGTTTTTTGACGCAATTGTACATCCATGTCAAATCGACCAGGTTTTTTAATCTTATTGACGTCATATCATGATAATTGCTACTCAGTGTATCTTGTTAGTACGAAGATTTTTTTTAGTATTTAAACTATAAGACCTTTGTGTAGATCACTCATTGAGATACAGTAAGTGTATGGTATTTACGACATTTGCATCTTGTCCCGTTTATCTACACCCAAGTACTTGAACCGCTATTGTAAAAGAAATATATAATAAGTAATGTATGGCAGTTTTGCGTGCGTGTGTCGAGGCCGAGGTGGGGTGGAGGGGCAGGAGAGAATGAAATGGAGGGATGGAATCAATCAATTATATTTATCCGAACAAATACAGAAAAAATGTTAAAAGCAGTGAGGTTAGGTGTATTTTGAGCTTTTGCCACAAAGCAACCCGAGGGCAGGGAAATTTAATCATTCCATAGCCTATGTAAGATGTAAGCAGCGATACGAGGAGCTAAAGCCATTTTCATGTTATAGTCTCCATGCATTTATGACGTTTTATGACATTTTATATGGGAAAAAAACTTTTGCAAATATTCCCTTGTTACGCTACTGCTTCGCATTGCATTGAGAAGATAATGTGTCCAACATACACCTCATGTGTAATGTATTGAGTCTTTTCATACAACAGTTTGAGCCGAGAAAGGAATCGGTCGCAAAGCTCTTTGGTTGGGCCTCAACAAGCCCCCCCCCCCCCATCCCTCACCCGACCCATTGTTTTGACTCCACCATCGTCAAGAAAAATTCGGCTTATATACTGCAGCCAATTCGAATGATCTAAGCACCTCTGAATACCGTAACACCTCTAACACGAACTTTCGTATTCCGTACAATGTATGTTAGCGTGCTTATGTGTAAGTGTGCACGATGAAACTATCATATAACTTGAACGTACAGACAGGGTTTACCAGCCAAAACGCGAATTTGGCATTGGATTATTTTCAATTGACTTGACCGGTAAAATTTCGAAGCGACGATGAAACGACCTTTTTAAAATGTTATCATTGACTTCACACAGAAAAATTACTACCGATCGCCTCACTTTTACCCTCCTGGCCCTACATATTTGAAAACAGAGTGTTACGAGGGCCCATTGTAGCCTAACGCTAGACGCTGCTAGTGAGGAACCTAATGTTATAATATAGAAAGTATTTGAAATGGCCTACGTGACAAATCAATATTTGAGAAATTAGGTCGGGTTACCGTGTCAGAATGTTATTTATGTAATGAGCAATACACGATTGTTCTGGTATATTCCTTATGATGGCACGCTGGTCTCGGTTCCCGTCGGTTTACGTGAAATCCCGTTGTACGCTGTGCACGCATCTTCGTGGATTCTCTGGAATGTTCGCGAGATATGCAAAGGACTTCCGGGAACGAAGAAACTGGGTCGAATTGTTACTCAGGTGTATCGAGAAAGATCTAGGTGATTCTTGACATGGCGAATCGTATAAAAACCCGCCCCAGATCGGAAAGCCTCTCAGTTTCTGAACGAATACAAGCGACAACCCATATTATACCATTCTACTATACATCGTCAGTGCTCAACTGCCAGTAGTTTCTGAGGGATTGAGATATCGATACCAAGATTGATTTCTACACTTCCATTCAGAAGTTTGAAGAGGACTTTGCTGTGAAACTACAGTTTTCCAGTCTTTATTTCGGAGAAGGTGAAGAATTTCTGTCTCCGTTGAGGAAGTTCGTTACGCCAGGAGTTGGTGGCTATAAAGCTAATTTTGGACTGACTCTGGTAATATTTAGTCGGCGAGAAGTTCGACTTGTGCTTCACTCGATTGTGGCTGGAAGTCCGTCTTCTATTTTGGAGCATCGCCGGAAAGAAGGTGACTGCTGTTTCTGGGATCGCGAGAAACTTCGTCGAGGACCAGTGAATTTCGCGGTACAACGGACCGAGAATCGTCGTCATCAAGGTCGTGGCCGCTGAGGGATATCGCCGTTGGAAGAGACCAGCGTGTTTTACAGTGTATCCTATCTTGTTAAGTTTGTGAGTAATTTTCTATATATTTGTAATTACCACTTGTAGTTGTTGGTTCAAACTCCATTGTTCAATATAGTTTACGTTCTCATTCAAATTCTCTAGACTCGTCAATTTGTCTGTGTTCCTCTCAAGAACGAACCCAGGCTTGTGTCTCGTTAAAAATTAATTATCGAGACCTCTCGCAGTCCAACGTAACAAAATTGGGGGCTTATCCGGGAAAGGTTTACAACATTTGTGACCTATCCGTTTTGAGAGGAATTCATTTGTGAGAATTATTGTTTTTCAAATTGTATAGAGAGAGAACGAGAGAGAATATGGAGTTCGAACCGGAGGAATTTCTCAAAGATGTAACTTGGGAGAAATTTGATGGCCTAAAGAAGCCAGATTTGATGGCATTAGCCAAATATTATAGCTTAGGCGTAAAGCAAGCAACGAGGAAACAAGTTGTAAAGAATGGGTTGATCGATGTGTTAGTTGACGAGGAAATTCTCGATGAGTCATGTTTGGGGAAAAAGGCTGAAACAGTTAGATATCGAAATGGAAAAAATCAAACTGGAGCAAGAAATCAGATTAGAACAGCAAAAACAAGAACTGGAATTAAAACGGCTCGAATATGAAACACACCTGAAGGAATTATAAATTCAGGCAAAGTATAAATCGGAATCTGACTCATCATCCTCCTCGTCGGCTCATCGATCACAACCATATTTTGATGCCTCGAGATACATTAAATTGGTGCCGAAATTTACCGAAATAGAAGTAGATAAATATTTTCGAACATGAAGTGGCCAAAAGAGGCGTGGACGCTGCTTTTACAGAGTAGTTTTGTGGGGAAAGCGCGGGAAGTGTATTCGGCTCTCCCTATGGAAAAGAGTGACAACTACGATGAAGTGAAGCAGGCGATCCTCAAAGCCTATGAGCTGGTGCCAGAGGCATACCGACAGAAATTTAGGGGGGCTAGAAAAAATGATAATCAGACACATGTAGAATTTGCCAGAATAAAGGAGCAAATGTTTGATAGGTGGCTCCACTCTAAGGATGTAGGGGAGAATTTTGTCAAATTACGACAATTGTTCCTAATTGAGGAATTTAAAAGATGTATCCACCCCGACATCAAAACTCATATTGATGAGAGAATGATTGACACCTTGCATGCTGCGGCAACGAAAGCAGATGACTATGCCCTGACCCACAAACTGAGCCCAAATAAGTTTTACCAGGCTAGGAGCCAAAAACCCAAAATATACACAGGTGGAACCCCAGAGGTAAGAGGGACACCCGATTCAAAGGCAAACAGCGGCAAATGGAATTCTGGGGGCACGAAACCACCAAGTGGGAGTGGATTCAAAAAGCAAGTTACTTGCTATAATTGTAACAAACCTGGTCATCTCATGTCACAATGTTATCTGTTGCAAAATCAAAATTCCCAAAGAAAACAGGAGGGATCCTCAAAATCAC
>KN887718.1:96229-119514 GCA_000934455.1 Apostichopus parvimensis | reverse complement strand
AGGACCAGTGAATTTCGCGGTACAACGGACCGAGAATCGTCGTCATCAAGGTCGTGGCCGCTGAGGGATATCGCCGTTGGAAGAGACCAGCGTGTTTTACAGTGTATCCTATCTTGTTAAGTTTGTGAGTAATTTTCTATATATTTGTAATTACCACTTGTAGTTGTTGGTTCAAACTCCATTGTTCAATATAGTTTACGTTCTCATTCAAATTCTCTAGACTCGTCAATTTGTCTGTGTTCCTCTCAAGAACGAACCCAGGCTTGTGTCTCGTTAAAAATTAGTTATCGAGATCTCTCGCAGTCCAACGTAACAAGAGTCACACCCATATGTCGTTGTTCACTTGTAATTACAATGCAGCCTCATCCTACATTCGTAATGCTATCTGTGTCTATCCTATATCTGTCAAACTTCACGGTATTATTGCCATGTTTAATGCACGTAAGACTACTGTGCCCTCCTCCAATTGGCAAAGTATCTTTAATTTGACCGGTTGTGTCACGAAAAAATGCAACCCTGCGTAGAACTACTGAGTTACAGCTACGTGGGAATACGCATCACCTGGCTGTTATATTAAGTTAATGTAGCCTAACGGTAATGTATATTTATATCACTGTGGTTGTGCTGATAAGTATAGTGGCTTCATATATATGTTTGGAGGAGTAATTTGTTAGGCCTATACTAAAGTTTCTTATTTCAAAAAGTACTTCTTCCAGTTAGAAGGGTGGGCTTCTTTACTGTTCTCTAAAACATGGTTTATGCGCAGAGGCATTCGTAAGAGATTGGGTTGGAACCCTGATAACACTTCACAGGGTCAGAGTGAGTCTTCTCCTTGTATTCCATTTCATACTTTGAGTTACTTATTTTTGCCATGAAGCGTTCTAAGCATAACATCCTTCTCAGCTTCTAGTGGCTTTATACTAAGGCCAGGACCGTGTCCTGCGGGTTCAGGGGGAGCTGTCCCTGAGATTTCCACTTCCTAAATACAAATAGGTCTATGATAATGTGAACGCTTGGACAGTATGCGTAATTTCAGTTAGCTTTAGCGACATGTTTAACGTAGAATCCTGTTTTCCCCTACAAAGTGATTTTACCGATTTGTTTTTCTTCTAATTAGTTTTCCTTTCGAAGTGTAGTTTCTAAAACATGAAATCTTAAAATAAAGAATGTTTATATGCAGCTTTCAGGACCTGAGAAGTGCCATTACCCAGCAATCTAAGAGGCTTTTTTGCCACGCTAGATAGTGTCATGATGGTTACTTTGGGAAATGGCCCACCAGCTAAAAAATTGTTAATAAGGCCCTGCCATATACGCACAGCAAAGCATCGCTATGTAACATATTGACGATACATAATATCTAGATGTTCCTCAACTGCCCCCACCCCCCTTAATATTCTACCCAGGCTATGGCCCTGAAGGCCCACACATGTCCCTCAATGTACCCCTTATACTCAACATCTGTTCTGAGATTAATGCGCAATCGCGTTTTATTTGTTGGCGCCCTCTTGAATCAACTGCCTTCCCCACCCCCGTCAGTGTTACGCTGGATCCGCCCTTGGATCGCAACAGGGTAGCGGGAAATAAAAATCAATTGTGGGTTAATAATATTTCCTATGGAATTTTAGAGTAGACGCGTGCATTTCTTTCCAACGTTTTGATCCATGTGTTTTTGTTGCTATTAACCCTCAGTCAATATACCAAATGGGGCTTAAGTGATGAAGCAGGTCGCATGGTTTGGTATGTACTGAATTATTTTGTTTTCTTTTCTGATTATTATTTGAAACCCTAACATATCTGTTTTATGTTTCTTCCGAGTGCTCAACGTTCATGAATTCGACAATAACTGTTAATAGGAACCATAAGAAGGCAATCCCCCATTTATACCACTGAAACGTTCATGTTTTACATCGTTTACCAATTAGGATACTAAAGCGAATTGATTTGGATATAACTGTGGTTTGGAGGGAATTAAAAAAATATCATATTGATATCCATGGTGGCTTCTATTCATAGAGAGTTGATATATACGCTGTTGACTTCTGAATATAACATAAATGGTTGTGGAAAGAAAGTTCTAAGGCAATTGTATGTTACCACATATATGAGTAAAGTTTATTCTTTTTTTGGCCACCTTCACAGACACATCATAAACAGATCTTGGTTAATATTGGTGTGGGCTCAGCATGTCTTTAAGTACATATCCAGCTATAAATACTTAGCATTGCGTTCAGCAACAAACACACAATGTAAGCTTTATGAAAATTGGTGTGCAAATAACCAACTGTTAAACGTATGTTTTACGATATCTGGAAAGTATGAATGAATATCACATTAAAGAAATTTAAGTGTCAAAGATTAATGTTTAATTAACGTCATTATTAATTACTTTTCATGAACAGATATTTGAATCTAAACCCTAGTGACGTCAATACCTTTTCTTGTAGTGGAAGCTAACATTTTATGTCGTACATATTGTGGGTTTAAGGAATTTTGTAAAAATGGATGGTGCTTCGATGCGAAACGGTGCTATAGTTTGCAACGTTAATTTGAATTTTCGACTGCATAGGTTGTACCGCATGTACATGTGACATGCTCACGTACTGCATATTTTACTTTTCGTAATATTTTGTTATGCCAATGGCAAGGGGTTTGCTGCGTTCCCCTCCCTGGCTGTTTTTCTGTCGGAAATAAACGTGGTTGCGCTCCTTCTACATCTGTATCGATTTCATATTCTAGTGGGCGAAATTTTTCTTACATTCGTTTTGGGGAGGGGTCAGAAACGTTGTTTTGGTATAAGGCCTAAATATAAATGTTGCTTTAATATCTATCATTTTAAGTACAGTTGTGTAATACAACTCTAACTCTTGCCTTTGATGATTTCATATCATTCTTATTCATAGTGAAGTTAAAAGTTTTTGTTAGACTTTAATACATGATATTTTTCTCCTTTTCTAAATTGAGTGAGAGCTGCAACTGATTTTGATATAATAAATATTTTAAAATAGTTAAATTACGCTAGGCATTCAAGTCATTACAGAAAATATGACTAAAAAAAGTAAAGGTAAGTGATGGTATTACATGCAGTGAGTTTAAGGAAATCACCGATTGGAATCCTCATGTTATTACTAATAAAATGCATATCTTACACATGAACGAAACTTTTGTTAATAAGTAGTTAGTTCGAGAAGAGAGTTCTAAACATTCCATTTATAGTCCTTTGTTCAACACCTAGTTAGGTGTTATATATTACTGACAGTGTTACTATTTGCGTAATTGTATACACAATAAACATACATAATATCAATGAAATACCAGGGATGAGAATTGGTCGGATTAGTGTTAGCTTATCACAAATAACTTTGTACAGTTTGCATACATGTATATCGTATGTTACCGATTAACTTGAAAGTGGAATTAATGTTTGTTTGTTTTTTTGCCTCAAAAAGCTAAATAATTATTTACATTTTTTGTGGAAATATTCTATTCAGTTAAAATGAGCTATAAAAGCAAATAAAACACAAACACCGGTATCGCTCACATTTTCTAAGGAAGCAGCAGTTTATAGCGTAATTGATGAAAAGTATACACAGAGAAAGTCTTACTTACATCACATTTAGATGCAATATCCAAGAGCTGAATAGAAGATCTTTGAAGGAGCATGCTGTCGCTATCATCGAGAAAAAACTCTTTCGAGCAGATCTCTCTGACACTTTTCTTGATGTCATCATCTATCTCTCCAGCTTGTTCCAGGATACAGAGTATGACAAACCTATCGCAGTCTCTTCTTCCCTTCAAGTATTCTATTATCTTGCTCCCAACTGTAGCGTCAATCCCACAGCTGAATCGATACAGGTATTGAAGATCGAATGGATTTATTTTATCAAGAATTTTCTTCACCTTATTTGCATTTTTGGCAGCAGCAACCTTAATTACCAATGCAAAAGATGCAAAATATTCACAAAACAGCTTGTGATAGAACCTTGATTCGGTCTTCGTCTGTCTGTATTTGACTGGAGTCATAACATTTGTGACGTCAGCTACTTCTTCCTCTACCAATATACCAACTAAGATATAGTGATCATAAAACCCTTGACCAAGTCGTTTACTGAGTTTTTCCCTTCCCCATGAAAGTTGTTGGTTTTCGTTACTGAGGCCCTCAAACGCTACATTACTCAGTTCAGTATGCTCAATTTCATACTCACTGATGTGCTTCTTTGTGTTCCTATCGAGAGATTTCTTTCTCATGTGATCATGGAAACATTGGATCATGTGGCGAAAGAATTCTGTAACCGATTTGAATGTTTGAAAATATTCCTTTTCGTGAGTCATGTGAGCATACATAACAAAGAAGATAGGAACCTGACATAAGTCGTCAAGTATCGGGTTAGCTTTCAAAGCGCGCTTAATTTTCTCAACAATCTCTTCGTCATCTCCAGCAATAGCCTTACGAATGTACTGATCACGTGCTTTCTTGTCAAATCCAACTAATCTCACTTGCTTAGTATTATATCTGTCATAGTCCTTTGGAAGATATCTGGTTGTTAAGGATACTTCAAAATCCTCAAACAGATCTTTTGTAATGATTCGGTCTACGTCACTTCCTGTACGTTTGTCCTTATCAGGATACTCGTCATACCCGTCCAGAAGTACCTGAACAGAAGAACAACTTTCAATGATATTTTTAATATCACTGGATTTGATTCTCGGTTCGTCTGCTAACAAGAAAAGTTTGATTGCTTTGTAGATAGATTTTATATTTCCAAGCTGTCTTAACCGGAGAAGAATCAGAATCTCTACGTCTTTCAGAGGTGAACTTTCTACATCGTTGCACCAATCGTATGCAAGCTGTAGGGTTACAGTTGACTTGCCATAGCCGGCCTCTGCTTCTATGATACGACGGGTGGATTTAATTCGGGAGTCTGTGAAGATATCTCTGTAAGAATTCACACGTACCCATTCACCTTTATCTGCTGTTCCTCCGACAGAATAGAACTCTGTACCTCCTTCTACAAATACCTTATCTACACAATATAGTCTCTCCTTAATGTACGGTATTGGTTGGATAGCGTCGTATTGTGTTGTATATCGCCTTTTCAAGGCATTTACTAAAATATACTTTTTGTCTGTGAAGAAATATAAAAGTCGAATTTACGGAGGAAACGTATTTTTAATGACGTAATGCATGTACATGCCTGCAGAAATAAATATGCAAATAAGACATGTGTTAAAGTTCTGAGGCTTGATCTAAATCCTAAAGCGAGCCTATCCAGAAGGTGGAAAACGTAATTCTCTCTCTATGGAAGTGCAACCAGATATGAAACTGCTTACCAGAGGGTTTGCAAATAACAAAATACAACTCTGCCTGTAATTAAATAATGTCTGTGTAGGTAACATTGAGGTTTACGATCAATGCGATCTTCGGAATATTTTGAAAGTTTTCTAGTTGTTGAATATATATACTAAACTAATAGTTCAGTAAAAACGAGAAATTAATATTATCATTCATAAGAAGAACTTTTAATGTCCCCTTTGAAATGGTATTTCAATTCTGATTTATTTTCTAGTTTATTGTTTTGAGGAGGCCCTATCAAGTGTTATCCAATATATTGTCGTTTATATCTGAATGCATTTTTCTATGTTGTGGAAGTATTTAAGAAACAAGGCTGAATAACAAAAATCGATCGCATAACAATAATTTATAACGAAGAAATCACAATAAATATCACATTCTTGAGCGTAAAAGGGAATTTAAAAGTAACAGTTATAAAAAAAAACTAATCCTTTGGCAGAACATGGATATTAGAGTCCAACAACATATAACATAAACCATGCTCCCCTGTAACTGTTGAAGTCACATTATCAGTTCTAACAACAAAATTGGGTCTTTCCGTTGACTCCAATGACGTCACAGAAGCTTGAGCAGCTTGAGCAGATGATGATAGTGACGGTTCTACATCTCCACTGGCTTGTTCATCCGATGAATCCACATCTAATGTTTTAAGCTTTGACTTAAGGTTTCCCATTCTCATTAAATGTCATCACCGAACTGTATGAAAGGATTCATTTGTGTTACCATATAGATTATCCGTCAGAAACCTTGATTGAATTGTTCTATGTTATTCGTTTCATTTGCAAAGCTCGTCCCCCTATGACAAACTGAAATGCTGAATGTACAGTTTGGCAAGCGGAGAATTTAATCTGCACATTACGTTATTTTTAAAATAACGAGAACTTTTTCTTTCGGCGTCAACACGATTTCTGGGTGGTATTAACCAACTTGATATTACATAATGATCATTTGGTTTAATGTAACCAAGCGATGCTAAGGAACCAAATGTCTAACACTACGGGAAATGCAAGTGGTACTATATATCCACAACAGCGGAAACATTAACCGTCCGCATGAAGCTAATACGCGACCACTGAGTATACATGTACTATAACTAATATCAATAAGAAAGTATATTTTATCAGACCACTAGAACTTTTATCTGATTTATATGAATCTGTATTTACACAAGAGGTTCCTTCGGACTGACACGATATTATAATGTTGAACTCTCGGAATTTCTGTGAATACACCTATTTCTTCACTTATGTGTTGTGGAGGGGCGTGGGTGGAGATTTGTTTATTATTGCCTTCGAATGAAGAAGTTCTGTTGCTATTCTGGTCATTGTTCTCAAAAACCACAACATTGACCACATAAAAGACATAAGCTTAGCGAAGACCTATAATATTGAAGACCTATAAAATTATCGAAAAGTTGCAACCCAATGAAGTGTTTTAAATGCTAAATTTATATTTTCTGTGAATGTTTCATTGAATCAGTGTCAGTTTAAAGCAATTAACTGGTCATGGTATGTGGTACAATGTTGTTGAAAACATTGCTTCATTAATACATTAATAATCGAGTTAAATATAGAGCTACTTTCTGATTCCAGCAATGTAAATGTTTTTTTTTAATTACATTACTCTGACGTTTATGGAAGTATTTTGTTTGGAGCCCCTCAAACCGGCGACTATTTGTAATACGCAAGATCATGAAGAACTTGGCCCAAAATGTAAACGAAATTAGGTCCTTTGTAAATGAAGTTTTTTTTGTTCATTTCTTTTAGTTGATGTTGTTTGCGATTAATGTTGACAAAAATGGAATAAACAAAGGTCATGTGAGAACAAATTAAGTTATGTATCTAAGGACACGTTCGAGTGATATCGCGATAAGTATTGTATTATGATATATAGTTCAATCAAATTGTTTCATAATCAATCGAAGAAAACAGATGTATATCCTGAACTTTCTATGGACCGAATTCTTAGAATGAGGATGACGTTTTAAGCTTAAGATTTAAGACTTAAAGAGACATGGTTCTAACGTTAAACAAACATTGCAAACCCCTCATAACTACACGTGAGACGACTTCCGTGGTTTATTGCTCAATATGATACTGACATGTTCTACATGCAAAATTAGATGATTATATTAGCATCGAAAGTATTAACAATACAATAAAATGTTAAGTAAATATGCTACAAAATAAAGAGTTCAGTCGATGATGAAACTTATATTATAACCACTGTTGCGTCGATGCTGGCCTGGTGCTAGTTTGACCTATTCAGTTTCGTTGGCATTCCAAACATTAAAATGTCTTATGAAGTATAAACCGCATGATTTTAAATATGCTTGATGAGGTTTCACTTTTGTCACATCACTTATGGAACAATTGAACCATTTTAACACATCAATGTTCAGAATGGAATTGCGGCAATGAAATGGATGAATAAAACTATTATCCTCTTTTGAATGATTGTGATTTACAGTATCTGCGTCAATGTCTGTTACAGAGAAAGTCGTCTTGTTCATGGCCAAACAAGTATTTGTCTGTGAAGAAATACTGAAGTCGAATTTACGACGGAAAGTTACATTTAATGACGTAATGTATGTACATTCTTGCTTGTTCCAAAGTTCTAGGTAAGAGGCTCGATCAACATCATTAGGCGATTTTATAGATAAGATTGGAAACGCAATAAGTGAAAATAATTGAATATTGCTTGTGTAGATAACGCAGAGGTTAACGAGCGATGCAAAATTTGTGTACGTATACTATATAATCAATAGAGAAGGGAAACGAAGACGCTGCATATAAAAAAGCAGTGCCTACACCGAGAAATAAGTGTGTGTTAGGAAATTGCGTAAACGTGAAATAAACTAATATTTGGAGTGCAAAAAAAAAAAAAAAAGTAATATAAACATCCTAATAATAGTTCATAGTTTGTAGAGCATTTCTCTACAAAACATCAACACAAACTAACAAATTAGGGAAAATACCTTCAGGGTTCAGAAAAATATAATATTAATAAGCTTACGTTGTGGAAGTAATTAAGAAATATGGCTTAATTAAAAAACAACGATCATATCACAATACTTATAATAGAGAAATCACAACAATTCTCACATACTTCAATGTAAAGAAGGAAAATTAAGAGTAACATATATAACTAACTAATCTTTTGACAGGACATTAGTGTACAAAAATACATGAAGCAAACCTTGCTCTCTTGTAACCGTTGACGTCACATTATCAGTTCTAGCAACAAACTTGGGTATATCAATAGACGTCACGGAATCTTGAGCGGCTTGAGCAGATGATGATAGTGACGGTTCTTCATATCCACTGGCTTGTTCATCCGAATCAAGCTTTGATCTACGGTTTCCCATTCTCATGAACAGTCATCACCGAACTGTGTGAAAGGATACCTTTGTGCATGGAAATATGGAAGTGTTCTGTGTTATATGTTTCATTTGCAAAGCTCGTCCCCCTATGACAAACAGAAATGCTATATATACAGTTTGGCAAGCGGAGAATTTAATCTGCTCATTACGTTATTTTTTAAATAACGAGAACGTTTTGTTTCGGCGTCGACACGATTTCTGGGTGATATTCACTAACTTGATATTAGAAAATGACCAATTGTCTTAATGTAACCAAGCGATGCTAAGGAACCAAATGTCTAACACTACGGAAAAAACAAGTGGTATTATAAATGCACGACAGCAGAAATCTGATTTATGATTTATGATTTATATGAATCTTTGTTTACACAAGAGATTCCTGCGGACTGACATGATAGGATAAGGTTAACTTTCGGAATTTCAGTGAATATACCTATTTCGTCACTGTTGTGTTGTGGAGGGGCGTGGGTGGAGATTTATGAATTATTGCTTCGAATGAAGAAGTTTCGTTGCTCTTCTGGTCATTGTTATCAAAAACCACAACATTGACCACATGAAAGACACAAGCTTAGCAAGACCTATAAGATTAGCGAAAAGTTGCAACCCAAGGGAGTGTTTTTAATGCGAAGTTTATATTTTCTGTGAATGTTTCTTTGAATCATTGTCAGATGAAGTAATTCACTGGTCATGGTTTGTGTATACAAACCTGACCCCATCAATATAAATGTTTTGTTTTTTGGGTCAATTAAACTACTCTTTTGCAAAATGAAGTTTATCGTACATTTTTAAACATTTGCTATTATTAGTTGATATTGTGTGCAATTAATGTTGACAAAATAGAATAAACAAGGGTCATGTGAGGTCAACTTAACTTATGTATCAAAGAATACATTTGAGTGATATCGCGATATGTTTTGTATCATGCTATTGTATCTAGTTCAATCAAATAAATCAAAAATTAATCAAAAAGCCAACAGATATATGTCCTGAACGTTTCCTCATCTGATTTATGTTTAATTGTTTGTTGCAAACAATCGTTCTTCGGACCGAATCCATTGAATGAGGATGAACTTTCGGTTTACATCGTAGAGAATCGGGACAATGTGCTATCTTTACAAAGCAAGTGTCTAGAAATTCATGCGTAACAAATGTGTCAGACCTAGACAATGGGTATAGTTAATGAGTTTAAAATAATCTCATTGAAAACACTGTCGGATATGTTTCAGCAATATATTGACTTACCTTTACAATGAAGGATTTATTACAGTCGGAATTAATCGGCATCCTTTGAATTAAAGAAGTTCCAACAATGAACAGTGTTTATGCAGTCACAAAAAAAAGGTCGACGTCTTCACAAATTGTAACACTGAATGCTAAGCGCTACGGAATATGGCGTACGTGACTTGCTGTCGACCATTCATCCCAGTTTGATTGCTAATACAATCCATATCGGAAATTTGAGATTCAATTGTTAACATTATAGGTTATGACTATATAACCGATAATAAACAAACAAAAACATGGTAAGGCATCCCTTCAGTTTAATGATTTGGAACTAAAATAGATCACTGCCTCCGTCAACACTGTTAGATGCAGGGTTGGTGAAACGTACACATTATAGCAATGATTTATCTTCAGGAACGCTAGAATACGCAGAGTTGAGTTGTTGAAATATCCGCGAAACAGGATTCAAGATACCGCCAACTCTTGTAATGAGGGCGCTTTCTTAATAATGTAATACAAAGACCAAACTCATCAGAAGACCCATTTGTAGTTTACTTCTGGAAGTTAATTCGAGACACGGCATCCGTTTCAACATGTAAATAGCATAACAATACTACTAAACATGTATATGTTTATTTTGCTGACATGTTCTTTTCACTGGAATGTGATGCCAGATCTAGTGATTTTGCACTAGGGAATAAGGCCAATATTAGCCTCCTATTGTTCCTGTTTGTAACACAAAAACAACCAAGTTGAATAAGCGGTATGCAGCGTGCAAATCAAAACATTGTAGGAATGGTTATATTCGATGACATTATGTCTGTCTAACAAACGGTGGGCGTGGGTTGCGTTGAAAACCCGACTTTCGTATGTCTACACTAAGCTAACATATGTTGAAATTAATATACATTGTTTTGTGCTGTCGTAAACCCATGCAACCCTCAAACAATGGAGTTTAGGACCACTATAAGTTAATTTTAATTACATAGCTTGGCTTTGTGATAACACAGATTTTACAACTGTAATCTCTAGTTGTTGTTTCTTAGATGTGTAAATATTCTGACCGCGTTGGCAATACCGGGAACGCCAAGCCTTGTTTTCTAGAGGGGTAACTAACTTGAGCTAATCTAATAATATAATCCTCTCAAACTATAAGCAACTTGGCTACTAGAAACAGGTAACGTTATGCCAGGTTATAAGAGGACATACTGCACATTTAATGTTTCTGTGTCTTCTATGTCTTCGATGTATGTTCCATCTCCGTTCCATGTATTTTCATTTATTTTTTTCTTTTGTGTTGGAAACAATGTAAAATTATTTTGCATGAAGTGTTACCCGGAACAACCTAAATGCCCTCTTTATAGGCAAATTGACTCCAACAACTTATGTTAATGCATAAAAGCACTACTCGTATGAATGGGTGTCATTAGAAAGGTAATCTGCTGCTTTGAAAAGGCAACTGAGTTATGTTATTTTTTAATCGGCCAATTGTGATGTAATTGAACAGTACTACAAAAAGTAGAAATACATCAAATAAGTAACATATTTTCCTAGCAAGTATTTAACAATTTCACCAACGTTTAATCTCCAATGAATAGTTTGTTACATTATGATTACAATTTTCCGTCACGATGAGATAAATACCCAAACTTGTAGTGGATGCGGTACATTATAACAGTAAGACAACGTATTTTAATGGCAAGGGACATAATTAAATCAATACATTTAATAAGATGGACGACGAACAGGAACGAAGGATACCTTAATGCTTATATTTTTAAATATTCAAATGAGTTGATTTTTCAATTTAAACACTGTAGAGAATTAAACATACTATGGCAAATCAGATAGTTAGCATTGTGGTTGACGATATAAATATTACCAAGAATATCTGTAATCTTAATATAAATCTACGGAAGCCGCTTAGTGCTTCTGTGATGATGACGAATTATACGTTTTGTACAAAGTACGCACATTGGCTGAAGAAAAACAATCTTAGATATTACTCCTTTCTGTAATAACTTGACAAAAAACCGGCACACACCAGAACGTTACAGCGATCACCTCTAATCAATATTATGCATATTATTAACTTAGTAACCATTTTTACGACATGGAATATTATGATATGCAAGATAGACATGATATAGATATATCATGTTGCATTCATCGGATAACTAGTTTGTTTTCTAGTTTATTACCCATATGTCAATAAATACTGAATAAATTTTGAAAAATATAAACATGACTAGGGCCTTGATGTTGATAGGTACCTATGCCCACTTTCTTCCACCCCATATTTATTTAAAAAATAACTAAAAGTTACACCCTTTTGCACCCCTTTTCTGGTGATTATAATGACCCTTTGAGATTTACAGGTAGATTTCCTGCAATGTATGCTATTAAAGTCTACTTTTTGAATTTTACAACCATTCTTCTTTGAAAAATCAATTTGATAGTAAATCGAAAATAGATTTGTCAAACATGATGCATCGAGGATGCATTTCGTTTAAAAAAATGAAACCATGTCTGCAGTTTGCCTCTAATAGTGGTCACACATCACACTGACCGTCGACTTCTATGTGAACCTCCCTCCCAAAACGTCCCAGACTTAATCCTCTTTGTAGTAGCTAATGATGAATGTATACATGTAATTCTTAATATACTTGTTCTTAAAACATGAAAGTGAGTTGCAAATTCGGGTTCCATTGGAAAGCGCATTCTCAATGCAGAGGATGTCGTATACTTAAGCTTAAAAACAAGGTAAACCGTTATAAGCGGAAACATCTAGACTGCCTTTTATTATGGTCATGTGTGTCACAGTAAAACGAGACGGAATTGTTAAAATATGTGGGAGCTATATCGTTTTGCGGTAAGCAACACAGCATCCTGAACATTGATTAGTTCTGTTAATTTCAGCAGATTGAGTGAAGGAAACAATTGCTAGTATGGTTATATTTTACAGAATAAATATGCCGGACCGCCTTCTTTTGAAGTGTAATAAGTCTGTTCAAGTATGTCTTAATTTGTCCGGCCCAGACTCTCAGATAGTAAGAAAAGTGATGTAAAATTAGTAGGTTGGGTATAAGGAAAGAAGGATTTTCCTAGGTAAATAATGTTTTAATTTTACTTTGTTCTTTGGGAAACTTTAATATTTACAGTCAATATGAGGCTTCCATGTAAGGCCCAGTCAATAACAACACATTGAAACTTAATACGACCGACACAATGCAGTGAATCGCCATTCATAGATAGTTTGATGTCATTTTCACTAGATCTCTTTCCAATATTAGTCTTAATAAATAATAATAAATTTGTCTTCTTTATATTAAGTGACAGCTTGTTAGCTGAAAACCATTTATGAAATTTATTTAATGCATCACAGATAGTGTTTACTAAATATTATAATATCTTGTCCTGAAAAAAAATTATAGTGCCGTGTGCAAAGAGAACAATAGTGCAAATATTTGAAACATAAGAAATGTCATTGACATACAAGATAAATAGAAAAGGTCATGAGGTGTATCCCTCGGAAATCCCAAATGTTACGCTTCATGATTCAGAATGGACTCCATTATAAATACAAACTGCTTACTATTGGACAAAAGGCTGTTACTTCACTCTAAGCTATCACCACTAATACAGTATTGATAACGTTTCTGCAATAGAGTTGCGTAGTCAAACGTATCACAAACCTTATATAAGCTTTTCATCAATCTTACTTGTATAATAAAGGTCAGACCACCTACATATAGAACCTTAATGTGTATTATGTTGATATAATTCGGATGTACCCTACGATGTCATAACACAATCCAGCGATTAATACATGGCGACAGTTTTGATCAAAATCTACTATTTGTTTCAGTATTGCGAGACTCTTGAACAACAATGTTGACTCGCGAGACGTTATTGTTTATTTTCTTACCGTACCAAGTAACAAATTAACAAAAGAACAAAGATAGAAGGATCAAGTTAGTTCTATTTCCTTTGCAAAGTTACATATTTATTGATGTTTTCTTCCGACTTATAATAATACACAAAACTGTTACTGTTTATTGCAATACAATTTCACATGCCATACAATTGCTTAGCCAAAACTTGATGTTTCCTTTTAAAGTAAGGATATGGTTTTGGGATATTTTGAAACTGGTCTTAGCATTTTACAGTAGGTTGTGGTGAACATTGATCTAAACTAGTTAAAATCCAGTCTATATCCTCCGTCAACCCAATCAGTCTAACGCGTGTTGAAAATGTTTTGGTACAGTCTGAGAAGTCTCGCGAGTGGCCGACAATTCTTAACTAACTTAAGGGCTTGTCAGTTTTCTTTGTTCGAATTTTACACTGGTGTGCTACTGATTGGGCTTTTTTTCATTCTTGGGTTATGATGTGAATTCATCCGGCCGGGGTAGGTGGATGGGATGTGGCATTGAAATTGATGTTTTTGTCAGTTCTCTTTTGCCGCTTATATAATGCACTTGGGTTGTACTTTTTTTCGACAAAGTTTGGTATATTGGATAGTTGAAGGGATCCAAACTACTGGTAGGCAGGTATGGTAGGCAGGGGTGGTGGGAACTTGGAATAAGGCAATCAAATCCTTACAAGAAATTTCGTCAGGTTTGCTTTTATCTAATGCAGTAGTGAGTTACAAAGTTTTGAAAACAGTGATCCATGCATTGTTAAGATAAGTTGAATTCAACTAGATGGAAGGAGGCATTTTATGGGGATTTGAACATTATTTTCCAGCCTGATAGTATGTCGTTTTTTAAATTTTTGTTTGAGTCTTTGGATGGCTTTTGTTTTACATCGTTTGTTAGAAATTTGGTCAATAAGTTTGATGGAGGGAATTCAACTGCCTCTTTGACTTTTTGGAGGATGGGCTTGCAGAACCAACCTCTGGGTTGCGGCTTATTTTTTTATGAAGGAAGTTCCATGTCTAAGGAACTTTTAGAGGCCCAATTTTCTGTGTGAAATGGGTTGAACTCTAATGCCACGTATTATGTCTCAGAGTAACAGTGCCAATTCAAAATGTACATATAAAAAGATTGTACTTTTGTAACCATTTATTGTACATAACGATATTGATCTGACTATAAATGGTATTTATTATGTATAAGTATATATCATATCTAATATCTATCTTACATCTATTGACTTATTTGCGCCATTAAACGTTGCTGATACCATAAAATATTCGTAAATTACCAGCTCTTGTCTATTACATTAATCGCAAACACATACTGCCTTCAACATCGTTCTAGGAAATTACGTTTTGCAAAGATTTCTTCCATGTCAAGACTACTATAATTTCAAGGAAAATCACGTGCAAACCCGTGTAGCTATATATGTATATATATATATGAACGTTTACATTCCAATTGTAAATAATGACCCTAGGACTGTTTTACCATGTAACCAGTTCAGCTTTCATATATGGTATCAGTGTTACTATTTGTTTAAGTAAGTACGGTCGATATTTGAGCCCAAGTGCACTACATGAAAAGACACAGAATACTTTAATGTATGAAATATAAATTTTACCTTTAGAAACTTTGTCAAAATATCTTAATTATTATGTTCAATACCACGCAGTGTTGAATGTCAACCAGTACGTTTTCGCATATATCAGATCTGTAAGAAGATGTGGTGTACTATCAACGGTATCTTGAATTTCGAAATGGGATCATAAAGTACAGCCGGTTCTTACTCGCAGTATTTGTATTATCGGTTATTACAGATATTACAAGCTAGACACCTGTAATAAAAAAATGTTGTAAAATGTTATAAGTGTGCACGGTTCGTGATTTATTACATCTTGTTCGCTAGTTCAAATTTACTTCCACAATCTTTATTGAACAGCCAGAGATATAACGTCCAATTATGTTTACAAGTGTTTACATTTGTGGAACTTTATTTCCATCGTACTCGACCATCTTACTGCACCAGTGTAGTAAAGGGACTAACGGTAAACACAAATAACACGATTACAAGAAAATACTTTTAGTACCTTTACCCCCTCTGAGCGTTCGATAACCCCTCACGTTAATGAATCTTTCGGGGCAATGACCACATTATTATTGTAGTGCGCATGCGCGCTACAATAGTGGGATTACTAGCCCGCTTCATCATCTACTTGGCTAGCTGGTGAATACCAGCTGAACATTCACTCTTCATAACAATCTTAAATTCACAGGCTGGCTACGCAGGAAAAAATCCAGACCCAGATTTGCAAAGAATTGTGGCGACGAACAGTTAATTCTGCACACGTAAAGAAAATAGATCTCCTTCAGTAGCATACTTATTGCAAACAATACGTAAATTTTTCTACTTTGGTTCGTTATTCTCGAATTAAACAAGACAGATAAATGAACGCTTTTTAGTTAACAAGATCTTGCAAAACAGTTGCAAACAACATATGTCAATCGTATTTATCCGCAACGACTCGGCGTCATCTGTACTTATTCAGCAATTTTTAATAGGCCGGAGAGTTACATTTGTGCAGTGATATAGACTAGACATGAACATTATATCCTTTAGATTAATAGGGCATTAGTCATTCGGTGTACACTTTCGCCATCTAGCAGCGAGGTTACACTAACGTTAACATGTTGCTCAATTCGACCAATCAGTGTCCAGGACTATGTGTATTCTATGTCACGTGAGTTGAAAGATGGAATGTTCCATTCAACGAGGCGCAACCGAGTTGAATGGAACATATTACATCTTTCAACGAATGAAATATTTGCACTATTGCACGAATGGAAACCATTCATTATTTGTTTTATACAACACCTTCAAATTTGGATATAATTGGATGTAAAATGCACCCATGCAACAGATTGTTTTGTACAGACAGGTTTCTCTGCTCTCTTACCATTGAAAAAAAGTGCTATCAAAAAAAGTATAACCCATGGTTCTATTTCATAGAGTGGAATAGAGCGGATTTTGCATGCAATCAACGAGCAATTGACCAATCAAATGACCAGAATACAATTAGGTGTTGTATAATACACAATATAGCATGGCTTTGGTCTACTTTGAGGGACCAATCGTCGTGCTGGCTTCTCCGTGACCGAAATAATTTCAAAGACCCCTCCATTGAATTTCGACAACTAACTAACTAACTGTCACCTTCACCGCACTACAATGACATGTGTTTGTATACAAGTACAGTTGTTCTATAGTTTAAGACTAGATTTTGCGAGATATTGAACCTTGCGAGCCGCTCGCGCGGATTAACTTCGAACTCTCGCAAATGCAGCTTATATCGCTATTGTTACGACCAAATTCCTCCGTAACAATGACTACAGAACTTGTGATATTTCGACAACACTCTCTGCAGAAGCACCAACCACAACGGATACACCGCAGTCCCGTTACATGTTAGTAAACAGTTATCATAATGACAAAAAAACCTGCAATTGCAGCTAAGCCTTAAATCGTGGTCGAAATTATGTCTATGGACAGCTACTGTATGCAAGAAAAAAGTTTGAGTATTCAAGTTCCTATTATTACTGTTCTTTTGCAAAGTTTGATGAAACAAAAGAAATGTGGGAGATCAACACCTCAAAGCCTATAAATAGGCTATTTTAGCTGGTCTTTTGTAAACTGACCGTTGATGTTAACGGATATGATTAATGACATGCATTAAAAATACAATAAATACGAATCCATGTGCGAGAATATTTGCGTAACTTGTTTTCTTGCTGTATTGTACTGTACTACTGCAAAGCCTAGCTATTTCTACGATCTCGCGATGCAGCCATTAGAATAATGAAAGCATGAAATGCCTAACAAAAGTATTTTCAAACACACATTTCTAATCCTGGTATTTATAGCGGCTCAATTGTTTGTGTAAGAGTCCCTTAAACCATTACAATGTACGATGATATTAGTCACTACTCCACGCATAATTGCTGTCAAAACATGACTACACGACTTACTCGTATTACATTTGTGCCACAACGATGTTTAAAAAGCCTCCTAGACATCGACAGCAAATTATATTATCGAAACTGTTTTTCTTTTTAAAATTTTAGCAATGAAAAGGTGGCCACTCGTCATTTAATCCTACGCAGATAGATGCTTTACTCTCAAAACACATTGGCGTTGATTTCTATGTTAGTGCTGGAAAAGTGACATTTTTTTATACATTCGTTATTTATAAAGCTTGTTTACAAACGCAATGGTACCCAGGGGTGTATAGCGTGGGTATATTTTAGATCAATGTTAATCCTGCCGCTCCCCCCCCCCCCTCTCTTTGCGCCGTCGAATATTCAGAGACTGAAATGAAGATACGCCACCGAACCCCTATCTGAGAGTCGGTAACAATGAGCCCAGGGCAGTACCTCACGTTATAAAAAGAAATCTGAATTCCTCTTGGTCTCTCCCGATAGATTCAAGACCCTTCCCAACATTTTGAATCCCCCCTCCCCCACCATCCAAACACATTTTTGGTTATGCTAGAGCCAAGAGTACTGAATCAGCTTACCTCCCTCTTTTTCGAATACACGTTTCTTGCTTAGAAAAAGTAATGATAGGCTATGAAATGTCTTCAACTTCTAGAGGCATTTGTTTATAACGTCTATCAAGTCCCAGTGACACTTTCAATTATGTAAGAGTAATTCTTCTTTCTAAAGTGAAAGTTTTTGCTTAAAAATCAACCAAAGGACCAATAAGTACCTTAAATTGCTGCTTCCAGGGGCGTCCCAGGGGCGTCGCCTTGTCGGTACATTCCCACCCTACACCACACAACCAGAAACAGCCTAGCCTCATTCGTCTACGACACTCCGATCAAGTTTGTTGCCCCTTCCCCGTGAACATTCTTCAAAAGGCCTTCGAGTAGAACATTTGAAATTAAATATTAACATGGGAAATCTGCAGGTTAAACTATATTGATTGATTTAAAAAAAAAATCCTATTTCCTTAATGCGTGCCGGGATCATGTCAAAGCATGCATATTTACTGTGTATGTATTATAAAGTTCTGATTCACGGTAATGAAGAGCTGCAATAATTGTGTTCATACTATGGTCATCTACGGCTTGGTGTATCAGGAAAATTTGCATTGCCTGTAAAATTTCATACGTTAACTCAAAAAGTTGTTTGTAACGGCTGTTATCACAGGTAATGAAATACAACATCATTTGTGCCCGCAATCTTTCTAATTTGAAGAAGTACCCTTTTGACAAATTTATTTCAGCGCGTTCGTATAGGCTGCGTTTGATAATGGAACCGACTGGAGTTGTTACGGGCTCGAAACTTTTGTTTCCGTAGTACAAATAAGGAACCGAAACAGTAGTTAGTAGATACAGAACAGTAGTATAAAACAAGAACTCATGCACGATTTAGATGTTAGTTTGTAATCGAGTGTACAAGTTCAGACAAACATGGCCTTGCCATGTTTCGATACCATGAGACAGATCGTAATATAAATGTCTCAAATAAACAATAATTAGGATGAAATTGTATCTTGTACAACAACAATCTATCATGTATATTACATATGAATACATCACAAAATAAGTTAACGATTGAAGGATGACTTTGGGTTTTATTTTTGCCAATAATATCCAGCAAAGAACTTTCCAATAATTAATCTACCAAAGATAGTTTACGAAAAATACTACCTCACCCTGTCTGATATACAGTACGGCAACACTGACATAAACATTACACAGGTGTTCTGCCTCAAAATGAAACATTATACTCTTAAATCATCCTGCAACATAATTCTACATACAGCATTTCAACAGTATATTAAATAACTGCATTCTTTAACTACAACCTTTAACTCCTTCTTTGTATAATTAAGTATTGTGGACATCATTGGGGTAGTTGTTTAGGTCAAAATCGGCAGATATAACAATTATTAATCGATACAATATCCAGAACATCTCCGATAACAAGGTGGTTTTTGAGCCATACAGCTAGTTTACAGTGTAAAGAGACTTTAGGCGGAGTATGTAAAGTGCGGTACGAAGAACAAGAACTATAGTAGTCTACTACACTAATCGTAAGGGGTAACATGTCAAATCGTTAGCAAGTCACAACACTGAATCTGTGATGTCAATTCCTTTTGTTCAAGTTTCAGTCACTTATTCGAAGATAAAATTCGTCCTAACCATTTCATAGAATGAAGCTCAAAGTTCGTGAATATTTCATTGTACCTAACTACTTACCGGTTTGTAGTCTAAAATGAAATTCCAAAGTGTGTAAAACAAATCACGACATGTATACTTGTTGACTGCAAAGCTTTCCAATGACGGGTGATCAGCGTTTTCTTCAATATATAGTCAGTTAATAAATGTGTTTACTTTAATCAAACACAAAAGCACGCGATCAATGATTTCATACCTGGAGATAATGATGGCCATAAAGGCATCAACCATAAAACAATAAAAGTTGACAGAATGTAAACACCAATGGAAGACGGTACGTAATGTACACCTAGATTAAACTGCCAACCTTTTTTTTCTTTGGCGCTATGCTTTCTCACCTCGGGCTGCAACTGGCACCTCAAAAAGTAGCTAAAAAGGTCGTTTGCAAATAAATGTTTGTTTTTGTCTGATGGAAGATGGTACAGGAAGTGATCTGACGTAAAAAAAAAACCAGAGGTACATTCCTTGTGTCTGATAGTTTGTAATAGCTGAGCATTCATAATACCAAAGCTGTTCAACTTCGTTCTACTTTTTGGTTTAACCTAATGAAGCGTATTGTAATGCAGATTTATAAATTGTGCAAATCCACAAACCGAGGCGCGGAAAGCGTTAGGATTACCTGTACCAAGCATTAACCAGTGAACCATTACAGCCCTCTCCCCCCCCCCCTTTCACGACCCAACCCTTTGCTATGTGACGATTGTAGATAAACACTCTCTTTTTACTTAAATACATGTAATTGTGATCGGGAGAAGGATAGGTGAATTGACCCATTATTTTATTCCTTTTATTTCGTTATATAATTTTTTTTTGTTACAATCAACGAATCCAATCAAAGCCAGTGATCAAAGCTCTAATATAAAATGAAACGTACATATGCGAATGATCTGGGCGAACCTTTTAGCTGTACAAACATACTACAAACTGCTTAATGTTATATATGAGTGATAGCAGACTACAAGTGAAGTTGTCTGATATGAAGAAGATTTCAGAGACACAGCTTTAAAGTTGGTTCATATGTAGTGAGTATACAAGTGATTCATATACAAGTGAGTTAAATAATGCAGTGAAATGAAGTATACACAAACATTTCCTGAAACAAAATTTCATTGGTCAGAGATCGGTTAAAAGTGATAGATTGTTTTGAATTTCATTCATATGGAACAACACAAGTCATAAAGCGGACATTTCAATACTTTGTTTAACTTTTAGTCTCCTTAGTTACCTATACCATTCACTGTATAACGAGCTATTAATATTGTAAGCTTCCCTAGTATACTTGTGAGATAATATTTACATGTTGATGTGCTTCAATAGATTTGATTGTTCATATAGCCAAGTGTTTATCAAAGCAGTGTCTGACTTCTATTCACTGTATGGATGAGAGACTAAGTTATGTAGCCAGATCTAATCAGATGATTTTCACAAAACGCACAGATTATCTGTCAATGTCGTTGTTAATTTGCATATTTCTCGCGTCTGAATATTAACCTCTGAGCCACCATTTAACGAATGTCATTTCACGTTCCGCTACCGTCGTTGTGAATGTACATCGAAATTACATTAAACAACCACTATTCTCCGTGGACTGTGGTTATCATTGTTTCTTCCTTACAATGTTCCTTTACACTGGTAAATTGCGTAAACGTTTTGACAAGTTAGCCATGTATTATGATAGATAATGTTTGGATAAACAGTATTATATTAAGGGAAGTAGAGGGCGATATAGGAGGGCAACGGTATACAAGACAGTCTTGACCTGGCGTATAGAAACCAGTCTAGAAGTTCACTTTTAACACTTATATTCCATCCATATTATAGGTGTCCGGTTCACAGATGCCAGAAAAGTTCTAACGTGAAACAGCACTGTACTTGATCTTTACGTACCGATGGAGGGGAATACTCAAGAGGAAGGGACTGACGTCATATATAAGACTACACGTGGAGTATCAAGGACTCTGAGTAGTGTGGAGAAGAGGCCGACCCCTTGATATGATCATCTCATTCACAAAATATTATATACTTCTGGGCAAAGCATTGGACTTGTGTGGGGTATAATGACGTTTGTAGAGCCATTAAAATCGACCTCTGTTAATACGTTATGTTAATTAGAGGCAGATTAACGTGTATACTCAATGTTACTTTCCTGAAGATCCAGGATATATCATAAGTTTTCATGACTTGAGGTAACAACACTGAATCATGGCCAATAATAAATATTTAAAAGGATATTGTTCAGTTTAGTACCTCGTATCATATCAGTCCACATTTGAGATGATAATGTGGTGAAACATTCTATGCGCGTTTCTCAAAACATCACATTTCTTTAGAAGGAAGCACTTGCCAAAGGAATGCTTTAAGGGGAGGTGCATAACTACATTTTGGCATATTAAGCATTTTTGTAGTAATATGAAATGTTGTTACATTGCTAAAAGAAACACGTTGAATGCATTCTGATTATGACAATTTATTTAGGCATTATCAAATATAGAATACATATTTGTACGTACGAATTTGTGTCATTATTCACACAGGCAACGTATTGGCAACTCTTATTCAACCACCGGTCAATAACATAAAAAAGGAAATTCATTTTTTTACTGATGTCTTTTTTTTTGGGGGGGGGGGAGGCGTTAATCAATGACTTTGATTGTAAATTGTTACAATTGAAATGTTTTAACAGATATCAATAATTAATTTCTGATTAATATTATACAAACTAGAAAATTTGATGTCAGAAACATCTACATCTCCACTTTTCTTTATAAATGTTATCAAAACAGAATCTTGAAAAGTAAACTCATGTGGTGTGCTAAACTGTCCACAAACTGTTTACAAGTTAAGGTAAAACCATACTAAGGTATGACTTTCGTTGGCATAATACGCCATTGTGTACAATATACATAGCATACCCACAAGGATGTATTTTAAAAGCAAACAGCAGAAACAGTAACAATAAGTGGTAAAATAATTCAAATTATACTTTTCTTCTTAAGTTCACAAGAGCAGAAACCCTTTTTCATCACATCCTTGTTAATTTCATTTTTAAGAAACGGCGAACGCTTTTTAATTACAATAAGTAAGTCACGATATAATGCAGCACTAAGGTTATTATAAAATGCAGTAATACTATTACTTTTCACCCCTTAAAGGTCAACTACTTGAACATG
>KN887718.1:15101-91932 GCA_000934455.1 Apostichopus parvimensis | reverse complement strand
ATAAATACTAAATTATTAAAAATCAACACTAGCAAAAATGCCACTTTTGGGACTCTTCAGGTGCATTTAGGAATCGAACCACGGACCTTCCTATCAAAGACCTAAGTCCATACCACCAAGTCACAGGAGAGGTGAACCTCTCCTTTACACCCCTTCTTAGTGCGGATTTCAGCCATATGTTGTGCCCCACCATCTAGGTTTGAAAGCTTGTATGGTATGTAATTTAAAGATTAAAACAATCTTTTTGCAATTAACAATAAACCTGCAATCATAACAACGCTTAGAAAGAACATGGCTCTCACGAACAGTTGGCAAAATTAAGATACAAGAACAGAAAGAAGGAGGATACAACTGAAGAAGGGCGGTTGCCCGAAATATTATATAACTTTTTTGTTGTCTTAACATTACAGTTGGCATGAATTTATTAGGTTATTATACTTTTTCTGTTCTTTTTACGCAATTATTGCAATATAAAGTAAACAATGATTCATTGGCACAATGACACATATATATCATATCAACTCTCAAACGAGTATATCCAGTAAATATATATTTTTTTATATTTGTTTGGGGTTAGATTAGTCTAACTTACACCGCAGTTGTCATTCTATCTACTCCCAATGAAAGATATTACTATCTGAGGAAAATACAATGAATGGCCTATAGTATAGATTTCTGTACTGTGGAAGTTTTACTTACTTAACTAAATTATTCACGAATCGTATTTGTTTTCTTGTTTTTTGATCTGTACAATTGTTCATGATTTATATTGTTTAATAAGTAGCCGACTCCCGTCAGTTAAATATGTTCATCGCATACAGTCAACACTGGAAATATATAACAACGACATGTAATAAACATATTAGCTGTTGAACTTTACTCTGCAATCTGGATCGTTGTGATTGCACTATGACAGTATTACTGAAACCGATCGATCAATCAATTATTATTTTTTATGAGTGATACCTGTGATAGCCTTTGTTAGCCAAGCCGAAGGAATAGATCTAGGTAGTAGACAGCTGAAGAAACTAAAGGACAATGAGAAAAATACAGCAAGAAAAATATATGAGAATGAACAAATTGTAACAATTTCAAATATATTTATACTAAATGTATCCCTAAACCCTGTAAATAATTAATGATGTGAAGAAAGTCGAATGTGTTTTTGGTCTTTCTAAGTCAAGTTAATACATTCTCAACAAACAGAGTGATGTCGACATAATTTATTTTTAAAACGTGTCATGTGCGTCAACTTGTTGAGATACTATAATATCTTGAAGATGGCATTCTGAACTTTTTCGAGAAAACACTTATAAAAATTATGACGTTAAATAAATTCGACATGGATTATGAAGCACTATTTCAATTAACACGTGATCTAAAGTTTGGAACTAACACATGGCGGCAATAGTGTATGTAACAAAGATTTGCGAATTAATTATTTTAAATAGTTTCTTAAGCGACACTTGCTAACATTTGGTAATATTTTGTTACGTCTACGAAAGAAACAACGCTAAACGGCATCGAAAACTGAAACATTGCAATAACGAGGCTGAATTCAAGATATTAAACTAAAGAAAACTCAGACTACGAAAACATTCATAGTCTGACTAGGAACATACTTTCATCTGAGCAACATCATTATCTGCAACCCCCACACAGCACACAATCAACCACATACATTTGGCAAGCTATGTCCGCCTATGACTCATGAAAAAGTACACACATAAATCATTACGTTCTTTTACAGTTAAAAATGTATGATTCAAAGTCGGAAGCCGGACCCCGTCGCGTGTCTAAGTGTTGTAAAGTTAGTATCACATACATGCAGTACAGTATTAAGTAGATTTTATAGAAAATCTACCGCTGAAAGGAATGTTAACACACTCTTAATTAATATACATTAATGTTAAACATTGAGGTAACTAGTATTGCCACTTTACGGAGTACGTCAACCAATTGAACTATTATAAAGTAATGAAGAGTCGCTGTCCAAACAATTGTTTTATTGTAGTACAAATGCTTTATGCATTCCAAAATTATTAATTCCCGCATTGCAGATGAGTCTTTCTTGTTGGTGGGGGGTGAGGATATACATAAAAAACATATTCATTCACATTTCACTGCTCTTGAGACGGAATTCCGGTTGTATGTAAAAATCCGGTGCATACCTAACAATAACTTCCGATTGATACTTGGGGAACTATTGTTACTAGTTGACACAATAAGAAATTATCAATAATAACAATACTAATCACTGAATGAAACGACATATTAAGATGTATTATATGACTGTGATATACAAATAAACTTATTTTGCACTTGGATATATTGATTTGCATTAAGCCCCTCTTGGAAATTTATTTTTAAAAAAAACCACGACACGAGAAAATACACATCACGACTTGTAGCTATACAGTTAATATCGCAATTACCTAAACAATGATTTTGTAAATATATATTCTGATCACCTTATCAAAGTTTCCAAGTTCAACGACGGGTATTTATCAGTGAGAAAGGAATATCCTTTGGTTGTAATATCTCCTACTTTCAAAACAATCCCTGATTAATGTCAATATTTTTCTTACCATCACTTCAACTTCGTTATTTTATTGACCTTCATTCTCCGTAATTGTATATAACCTGAGATGATAAGTACTCATAAACCTTAGAGCGGCTTGTTGCGTTGAGATTGTTTTGGTATTTAATAACTACTTCATACTGGCATAAAGTAAACCAAATTAAAAGCTTACATTTTAGGTCTCATTTCCAATAAGGAAAAAAAGTCGAAAATTTGGAAGAATTCCATTTAAGAATTTCAATATTGACAACCGTAATTCGTTAGTGAAAAAAAAAAGTGGAACATACATTTTGATATACATATTGTACGTAAATAAAGGGGTTCCTATGAATCGTATTATAGTGGCGTTACATTGCAGCATCATTTGGTTCGAAACCATGTGTTGAAGGCTGACCTGTGCTCGGTTTAAGCTGCCTGAGTTCGATCTAGATCAAGATGTTGTTGACACTGGATATTTGATTCGGAGCCCAATGATTTTATCGAAGCAACGTGTTCGAGGATGCCCTAACCAAGGACTATGCAGTAACAGAGTACGGTTCCTAACTAAGGACTTTGTATGTATAGGTTCCGTCTTGATATATGACAAAGAATGTTCCATTATTAAATAGGTGTCCTTGTAATCCTTATCGTTGATTACATATTTTAATATGCTTACGTCAGTTTAATTAGTCGTTGTGACTGCTGTACATACACCAATATACCAATCATCTCTTCTGGTGTCATTATCCTGTCGTTCACTTTTGTTATGTTAAATAGTTGTACTGATGACAGTCTTGAAAGTCGTAGACCTGATCTTAGGATGACGTCACCTTCATCTATGTGGCTAAATGACTTGTATAGGTGTAAGGAACGGATAGGAATCTGATGGAATGAAAGAAATTAATGATGCCGATATCTTTCATGTATTGAATTAAATAGAACGGATATAGCGAGTCAAACGGTGAATGTGAATGTAACGGTTTAGCTATTGAAACTCAGAAGGAAAAAAAATATGATTGCGTAGCCGGTACAAAAGATGACGATATTGTCTGAGTTTACAGTTCAATAGCATGGAGATGTAAGGTAATACTTTGAGTGAGGAAAAGAATATAAACAATTGAATTTGTTCAGTTATCGATATTATTAAATTACTAACACAACACAAGTAACAATTTACCTATAACATTCATACAAATGGGTATCATAAACTCATGGTTCAAAATGAAATAAGATTTTAAATTACACTTACCTTACTATATGACGTAACAAGTGAACATAATAGCAGTACCTAAAGCAGCATAATTGCATTGTATCCGAATTTTTAAATACACTGCTAGCTATCAATATAACCAATAGGACATATACGACACAATGAGTACAGTATATCATCTTAAATATCCAACCATCTCAAGTAAATATCGATGGTTCCCAGTGTCATATTCCAATGACGTCATAGCTACAATACTTGATGTCAAAACACTGCCTCAATAATTTATGTCACCATCGGGAGTTCCTCACCCGGAATTCTTGAAGTTAGTTTGAGGTGTACATAAGATTCTATTAACTTAGCTCATCATGTGTTGTACTTAATAAATACTACACGGTGCAGAACGTGCCAATATGTGCAAAAGCGAAAAACAAAATTTGAAGTGCTTTCTATTACTTTTCCATTAACTAAGTATGCTACTTGAAATAAATTAACAAAGTGATGTGCAAAATACTTTGCGATTTTGAAATCAGACTTCCATCAGAATATAGTAAACTAACGACGAAATACAAAAGGCATCATTATAATTGGTAAATTAGTAGGTAAATTAAGCTTAACCACAATGATCGGGACTTGTGTTTCTTGACAGATAGGAGACTGTTATCTGTCCTGTTGAGCAAAGGGAAGGGCCTTAATTGTTTCACTGTGCTTGCACTACGCCTACTGGTTGAGTTGAGATCATATGGAGATAATGTACCACGACTCGCTTGACCACTGTTAACCTATCGCTGTGATACAAAAACCGTGGAGAAAAACTCGAGCAATCCTTGAGAACATTTTCTACATGAAATTGATATTTTAAGTTTACATTTGCCCATTTATTGCAAATTTGAAACTGTGAGCAGTCATCAGTTCATTGTAGACTGTTTTCAATATACAAATAAATTGAAAACCGGGAATCAGTGAAACAAACAAAAAATCTGAATTTACACTTATTCTGTTATTTAATTAGTCAGTCAATGAAACCATGCGACAAAGAAATATTAGAAAAAACTTTGGTATAGTTGAACTTTCCTTCTTCAATATAATTGCATCTAAACGTAAATATTAATGCATCAGCTTGATGACCAGCAAATTATTTGCAGAATTGGATGTTTGTGTTGTTCAATAATACCATCGGTATTTACAAGTAGACGGTGGCTCTATGGTTAAGCTGACGTATGTATATTTAACTGTTTGTACAATTATATATCATTATATCGTACACTGACTTACGTCACGACTTGATGCCTTCTCCAGGAGCTCTATGGTTGACCTCTGTTGTGACTCACTGTCATTCTGAGCAATGAATACGTTCTCTGAACACAGCTTAGTAATAGTATCGACGTTATCAGCCTAACAATTGAAATGAAACACAGACATTAAATACATTATAAATTGTACATGTACTCCCACGATGAACCTTGACCTTCCCGTTAGGTAATTATTGTATGAAGTTAATATAAATATAATACATTGGGATTTGTTTCAGTTTATTTCTACATTGAACACTGATAATGATTAGCACATGGATATTAATGGTTATTATCTTCACTAAAGAATCACGTATTATTTGTCTGTTTATATTATTATTACTTCTATGACTTCAGAGTTTGACTGTAGCTTATTTTAGGTAAAGGGAATGGTAGAGTGCGTCAGAGAAGATGTAGTAGTCTAACAGTGAAGTTTGCTAAATAATATGTAAAACTATTACGAAACCCATGTGAGACATCACCATCATCATTAGGTATTTCATCGTGGTTTCACTGTGTATCAGAGCCATGTTCACTTACCTTAATCCACTGCCCAGAATAGAGATCCAAACAACTGCCAGAATTTTGCGAGAAGACTGTATAGGAGAGATAGATCTATACATGTTGGAGAATGTTTAACACTTATTTATATCTCTATGTATACCAAACAAAACCTGGAGTGACACTGAGGTCAAAGATAGACTTTTAAAACCTTGCTATGGTCAAAATGGTAAAAAAAATGCGGTAACTATGACAACAATGCATCACACAAAGCAGAGAATTAAATCATCTTTGTAATTTTATTTGTTTTAAATGTTGGTACATCTTTGCTTAACTAAACAACAATCAGCGGACCTGCTAGGGAGATAAGAATTCTCCAGATGTTACACGGAAAGAGTATTATTTGACCTAATTTAACTCTTGTGTCATTAAGTTCGAACATATTTACATATATCATCATTCTGTGACAAGATATTATCACAACATTACTGTCAATTTTGTTTACTTTGATACAGTTTTAGTTGTTGTTAACGTTACATACCACCAGAGCCTAAAGGAACATAACGTGATCATAATAATTAACGTCATAAATATTAGAGAATAACAATTTTTCTTTATTATATTATGTAATAGTGGTTTAGCTTAATAATCGCAGAGGGGAGAATAATGTCATGCCGATTGCACTGCCCCCACCCTTTTTTTGTTGCACGACAAGTCCCTACGGGTAAAAGAACCACTGTATGGTCGGAAATAATTGATATCACAATTTCATAACTCGCCAGAAATGTTGCAACGGTATACAGTTTCTTATGTGATTTTGAAAATACCATATTAGAGACAAATGTGACTAGGAAATCTAAAGTAGGCTCCTTGAATAACTATTGTCTGCCCTGCATAGGCTAGGCTACGGTGTTGTATTGACCTGGTTAGGTCTCGTTAACGGATATTGCTTTACTATGCCTCGGCTATTGTGATGAATTTTGATGTTTTAAGGCAACATATGACTATACAACATGAATACTCCTACGTTAGTTTTACTATTCCAATGCATACATGTAAGATAGTAGACCTACTGTGTAGTGCATACTATGGGGATAGGTTCACACACTCATTAGCCTAACGTTAGGAGTTGACTGTGTTCGATTTCAATGTTACTGTTCAAGTATCATTATAAGACATGACAAAATGATGTTCAAAATAATTACAGACTTCAAGGCTTATAAATTACTCTCTTCTATTTGACACGACTTTATTACTACAATATAAACGATTCACCGTATATTTACACAGCCATCAGCTTGTGTCCAAAATATATTAACAAAAAAGTCAAAGTGTATATTTTGCATCACTGTGTTTGTATTTCAAGGTGAAAATGGTCGGTACCAAAACAAGATGAGTGAAATCACATTATTTCGAACTCCATTGACATCATTCTTGGTTCAAAATACCAATTTACTATAAAATGTATGTGCTACTATTGCAACGGATATTATTGTATAGGTTCAATTTCTACCTCAATTAAATTAGCATTCAAATGCTATATGAAAATATTGTGAGAAAAGTCTTGATTGCTTGGTGGCCTGGAAGCAAGAATATCTGTTAGATGTGATTGTGTGAATCTTTATAACTTGCAAATTATGATTGTAATATTGTCAGTGTAAGTAAACAAACTAATAGGTTAAACGTTACGACTATCTTCACCATTTTGAAATGTTATTCTCATGCCCCAGTAATCAAGTCTTGTGTAATTTATTCTCATGTGACTTGGTTTAATGATGAGTCGCACAAATTATTCCTAACTGAGCTCTTAAAAATAGCAACCATGAATGTGTGTCTCTATGTTCCTATTAATTCCTGTACCCTATGAATGCAGGATGTTGTAAGTAAAACATTGTCATGGAACAGACTGCATGTTTTTACATTTATTTATAGGTCCTTATGCAACTAGAAAAACTTAGACAAAATATTTCGTAGTTTTAATCGTTCTATTGTCCGTGGGGAAAACCAAGAAAAGGATTTGGTTTGTACTTCTTTAACTTTGCTTTTAACCCTGTTTCAACTGCTGAATGTCATTGATTTTTAGTTTATACACTTAGGGCAGGAGTAACATATTGCACTAATTATGTATATATATATAAAGCAGTACTGACATCTAGCATAACATTTCAGATGTTGGTAGTTGTTTATTCATGTTATGGCACTTTTTTCATGATAGCCCATTATAGCCTTTTAGTAAAAATTACGGCTGTATATTTTGAAACAAATGGTAATATTGTAGCCAGCATTCCCGTAAATACGGCTACGACCAAATATTGCTTTTCTTTTACCTTACAAACAAATCGCACGCTTTTTGTAGTTATTCACTTGTTCAGAACTCAACCATACACTATGTCAGCATTCTCCCCTGTCTAGTTATTTTGTTAAACCAGATAGGTCATGTTTTGCTGTGCGGCGGATATACAATAAACCTGATCATTATATATAGGAAAGGATTATCTATCAATTTGTTTGATTTAAAGATTGATTAATTATAGCTCTTGGTATCGATAATACAGTAAATGACACCTAAAGTATACAGCCTGTACCTATACCATGAATGTCTAACAGTAATGTTATAGTATTATTGGTAGTTGGTAGATGGCTTTCATGACATTACTCGTAGTCGTACAGATAACTTACAGAGCATAAAACGCATACAAACAACATGAAAAATGTTTCTCTTTAATATTAATTGACTGATTATTTGCTAGAGAAAGCCCGACACGGAAATCTATTTGTGTTATATGCACACCTTAGCAACATAATAAACATATCAAGTGTTTTTAATTACCCTTAACATTCGATGTCTTTAATCTGATTGGAATAGAATTTGGATGGATTGATTCTGGTAGTGGACAGTTGCGAAACCTGAAAGGAAATGAAAGAAATGTCTAGTTCACTTTCCTTTCATAGAAATTTTATTTTCATGAAATCAATCATCCTCCTACAGCAAAGTTAGACCTGTGTTACGACGACATGGTAAGTGTTTTGAATGAATGTGAATGGAGCCGAGTGGGGACGGAATAGCTTCCATAATCCAGCCAGTTAAATCAAAGCCTTGCCATGTCGATTCGGTCATCCGTGTACCAGGTCAAAGATCTCCTATAACCATAATGTAGATAGTTCATGTATCTAACACTTAGTAATACCTACCAGAGTTCACGTAAATCCTTTGATTGTTCTGCATAGAGTAATACACCTATAACATCTTCCTCTGTCAGTTCTCTACCTTTCTCTGTTTCTAAGCGTATCTTGACTACTGTAGAAAGATTGCTCAAAGAAAGACCAGAATGGAGGACGATGTTATTCTTATCAGCTTTGCTGAAAGAATCAAGCAGATACAGATCTGCAATCGGGATCTGCGTAAGAGCAAAAGAAAAATGAATCAATTATACAAGCAATTAATAAAACCGAGATGGCATACAGATATATGCATCAAATAACTATGATGTAATTTTTAATGTTAATTGAAGAACATAAATTAATTGATGAACAGAAATGAACATTATACTAAAGATTGATGAATAAATTTGAAGATACATCGTTGAATCGATCGCGGATTATATAATGTTTAACAGTTTAAAATTAGTTTAAAACATACGTATGTTTATTGAATATTTATTTTGCAGTAACTACCAACATGTAAGATATTGACTGAATAGAACAATTTCCACAATTTTTTAAAAACACGTTTTTGACTTTTTCCTCTGTCCAGGGCTGTGCATACTTACGCCTAGGTACTCTAATTTAAGGAAAGGTGATGGACTCTTCAAGACTCAAGGTGAAGAGCTTGATAATAATTGTTAACCAGAATATGTAGTTGAGGTAGTGTGACATAATGTAGTTAAGGTAGTGTGAAATAATGTAGTTAAGGTAGTGTAAAATAATGTATATTTGAAAAGGGATGAGACATATTAAACTCCAGAGGAGGTTTGGTTATGGTGTAAATAGTGCAGCAACGTTGCATGTGATTACGAAAATCGTGTTGGGGCAAATTGAAAACTGAAAACGAATGAATAAGGTAGAAAGGGTCAGTGTTCATTGTTTGGTGTATTTGGAGGCATATTTAGACTAAAAATCAGGTCTAAATAAGTAACCCTAAAAAGGCAAGGTAGTTAATGTTTATTGTCAATTGGCAAAAAGAGGGAGGGTACTCCGGTAGCAATGGTTCAATTGTCTCCTGCTGAATACCCCGTAAGAACCATTTCTTCCGGTCGCAGGGAGAGGGATCCACACCCCCCCCCCCCTCTTGCCTTTGTCCCGCCACTGAAATAGTGATTTCTGTTCCTGAAATATTGGCGTTGTCTCGTCCTTGCTATATGGATATTAAATTTGTTTCCTCTCGATATTAATTGCTATTAGCTGTTAGTACAGTATAAAACCATATTCGACAGTCCATCATTGATATTGAATCGCACCCTCTGTTATCTTGACGCAATTCTACATTAATGTCAAATCGACCAGGTGTTTTAAACTTATTGACGTCATATCATGAAAATTGCTACTCAGCGTATCTTGTT
The DNA here is from genome assembly GCA_000934455.1 of Apostichopus parvimensis. NCBI lineage: Eukaryota > Metazoa > Echinodermata > Holothuroidea > Aspidochirotida > Stichopodidae > Apostichopus > Apostichopus parvimensis. The sequence continues at coordinate 81,813 of KN887718.1, read as the reverse complement.
AGTACGAAGATGTATTTTAGTAAAGTTATTTTTTCTGTGGTACAATCTAAAGCAGTGAGGAAACTTAAATAATAAATGTAAAGAAATAGTTATTTAAGCTTTAAAGCCTTTATGTAGATCATTCCTTGAGATACAGTAAATGTATTGCATTTACTTCATACACGTGCACCTTGTCCCGTTTATCTACACCCAAGTACTTGAACCGTTATTGTAATGAAAGACATAATAAGTCATGTTTGACAGTTTGCGTGCGTGTGTCGAGGCCGAGGTGGAGGGGCAGGAGAGGAAGCAATGGAGGGATGGCATCAATCAATTTGATTTATCCGAACAAATACAGAAAATTTAAAGGCGGTGAGGTAATGTGTATTTTGAGCTGTTGACAACAAAGCAACCCGAGGGCAGGGAAGTTTAATATACTTAGTATATGTAATCTGTTAACAGCGATACGAGGAGCTAAAGCCATTTTCATGTTATTGTCTCCATGCATTTATGACGGGAACTAACATTTTATACGGGAAAAAAATTACGCAAAGACTCCCTTGTTACGCTACTGCTTCGCTATTGCATTAAGAAGGTAATTTGTCTAACACACATCGTATATATAATGTACTGAGTCTTCTCAAACAACAGTGTGAACCGAGAAAGGAATTGGTTGCAAAGGTCTTTGGTTGGATCTCAACAAGCCCCCCCCCCTTCCCCCACCACATTAATTTGACGCCACCATCGTCAAGAAAAATTCGGCTTATATACTTCTTCAACACAGTCGAATGATCTAAGCACCTCTGAACACCGTAACACCTCTATCACGATCTTTCGTATTCCGTACATTGCATGATTGCGTGCTTAAGTGTAAACGAGGAAGCTATTATATAACTTAACGTAGAAACAGGATTGCCAGTTTGAACGTTTAGCATCCAAAAACGCGAATTTGGCATTGGATTATTTTCATTTGCCTTGACCGGTACAATTACGAAGCGCCGATTAAACAACTGTTTTAAAATGTTATCATTGACTTCACTCAGTAAATTACCACCGACCGCCTCACTTTTACATGAGATCTTAAAATAAAGAATGTTTAGATGCAACATTCATGGCCTTGGAAGTGCCATTTTCCGGCAATCTGGGAGGCATTTTTGGCAAAATTTCTTGCTACGATAGATAGTGTTATAATGGTCCCTTTTGCGAAATAGCCAACCCACTAAAAATTTGTAAAAAGGCCCTGGCATATATGCACAGCAAAGGATCGCTATGTAACATCTTGACGATACATAATATCTAGATGTTCCTCCACTGCCGCCCCCTCCTCTACCCAGGCTATAGCCCTGAAGGCCCACACAGGTCCCTTAGTGTACCCCTTATATCCAACATATGTTCTGAGATTAATGCACAATCGCGTTTTTTTTTTCGGATCCCTTGATCAACTGCTCTCCACCCCCCCCCCACCCCTCCTTCAGTGTTAGGCTGGATCCGCCCTTTGGTCGCAACAGGGTAGCGGGAAATAAAAATTAATTGTCGGTATACAATATTTCCTATGGAATTTTAGAGTAGACGCGTGGCATAACTTTCCAACGTTTTGATCCATGTGTTGTTGTTGCTATTAACGTTCAGTCAATTTACCAAATGGGGCTCAAATGATGAAACATATCGCATGGTTTAGTATGTACTGAATTATTTTGATTTTCGTGTCTGATTATTATTTGAGACCATAACATATCTGTTTCAAGTTTCTTCCAATTGCAAGTGTTCAACGTTCATGAATTCGACAATCACTGTCAATAGGAACCATAAGAAGGCAATCCCCTATTTATACCACTGAAACGTTCATGTTTTACACCGTTTACCAATTAGGATACTAAAGTTAATTGTTTTGGATATAACTGTGGTTTAGAGGGAATTTAAAAAAAAATATAACATTGATATCCATGGTGGCTTCTATTCATAGAGAGTTTATATATACGCTGTTGACTTCTGAATATAAACTAAATGTTTGTGGAAAGAAAGTTCTAAGGCAATTGTATGTTACCACATAAATGATTAAAGTTTATTCTTTGGCCACCTTCACAGACACATCATATACAGATGTTGGGTAATATTGGTGTGGGCTCAGCAAATCTTTAAGTACATATCCAGCTATAAATACTTAGCATTGCCTTCAGCAACACACAAACAATGTATTGCTTTATGAAGATTGGTGTGCAAATAACCAATTGTTAAATGTATAATGTACGATAACTGGAAAGTATGAATGAAATATCACATTAAAGAAATTTAAGTGTCAAAGATTAAATTTTAATTAACGTCATTTATTACTTTTCATGAAACGATATTTGAATCTAAACCCTAGTGACGTAAATACCTTTTCTTGTAGTGAAGGGTAACATTTTATGTCGTACATATTGTGGGTTTAAGGAATTTTGTAAAAATGGATGGTGCTTCGATGCGAAACGGTGCTATATTTTGCAACGTTAATTTGAATTTTCGACTGCATAGGTTGTACCGCGTGTACATGTGACATGCTTATATACTGCACATTTATATTGTTTTGTAATATTTTGTTATGCCAATGGCAAGGGGTTTGCTGCATTCCCCCCCCCCCCTCCCTGGCTGTTTTTCTGTCGGAAACTGTCCAGAAAAAAAACGTGGTTGCCCTCTTGCTCTACCTCTGTATCGATTTCAGATTCTAGTGGGCGGGAGGGGGCAAAATTTGTCTCACATTCGTTCTAGGGAGGGATTCAGGGAGTGTTTCCTCTCTCCTTCAGAAATGCTGTTTTGGTATAAGGGACCTAAATGTAAATGTTGCTTTAATATCGATCATTTTAACTACAGTTGTGTAATGCAACGTTAAGTATTGCCTTTGTTGATTTCATATCATTCTTATTCATAGTGAAATTTCAAAGTTTATGTTTGACTTTAATATTATATATTCTTCTCCTTTTCTAAATTGAGTGTGAGCTACAACTGATTGTTATATAATAAATAGTTTAAAATAATTTGATTCCGCTAGGCATTCAAGTCATTACAGAAAATATGATGAAAAGAAGTTAAGATAAGTGATGGTTTTACATGCAATGAGTTTTACGAGGTCACATGTTGAAATCCTCATGTTATGAATAATGAAATCATATCTCACAAATGAGCGAAACTTTTGTTAAGAAATAGAAAGTAGTGAGTCCGGGAAGAGAGTTCTAAACCTGTTCCAGTTATTGTCACTTGTTCAACACCTAGTTGTGTTATATATTACTGACAGTGTTCCTATTTGCATAATTGTATACACAATAAACATACATTATATCAATGAAATACCAGGGATGGGGAATTGGTCGGATTAATGTGAGCTTATCACAAATAACTTTGTACAGTTTGCATACAGGTATATCGTATGTTACCGATAGACTTGAAAGTTGAATAAAATGTTTGTTTTTTTTTGCCTCAAGAAGCTAAAGGAATTATTTTCAGTATTTGTGGAATATTCTCTTCAGTTAAAATGAGCTATAAAAGCAATTAAAACACAAACACCGGTAACACTCTCATTCCTAAGGAAGCAGCAGTTTATATTGTAATTGATGAAATGTATACACAGAGAAAGTCTTACTTACATTACATTTAGACGCAATATCCAACAGCTGAATAGAAGATCTTTGAAGTAGCTTGCTGTTGCTCTCAGAGAGAAAAAACACCTTCGAGCAGATATCTCTGACACTGTTCTTGATGTCATCATCTATCTCTCCTGCTTGTTCCAGGATGCAGAGTATGACAAACTTATCGCAGTCTTCCCTTCCCTTCAAGTATTCTATTATCTTGCTCCCAACTCTAGCGTCAATCCCACAGCTGAATCGATACAGGTATTGAAGATCGAATGGATCTATTTTATCAAGAATTTTCTTCACCTTATTTGCATTTTTGGCAGCAGCAACCTTATTTACCAATGCAAAAGATGCATAATATTCACAGAACAGCTTGTGATAGAACCTTGCTTCGGTTTTCGTCCGTATGTGTTTAGCTACACTTGCTTCATTTGTGACGTCAGCTACTTCTTCCTCTCCCAAGATACCAACTGAAATATAGTGATCATAGAACCCTTGACCAAGTCGTTTACCGAGTTTCTCCCTACCCCATGAAAGTTGTTGATTTTTGTTACTGAGGCCTTCAAACGCTACCTTACTCAGTTCAGTATGCTCAATTTCAAACGCACTCATGTGCTTCTTTGTGTTCTTATCGAGGGATTTCTTGCTCATATGATCATGGAAACATTTGATCATGTGTCGAAAGAATTCAGTAACCGATTTGAATGTTTGAAAATATTCCTTTTCATGATTCATGTGAGCAAACATAACAAACAAGAGAGGAACCTGGCATAAGTCATCAAGTATCGGGTTAGCTTTCAAAGCGCGCTTAATTTCCTCAACAACCTCTTCGTTATCTCCAGCAATAGCCTTACGAATGTACTGATCACGTGCTTTCTCGTCAAATCCAACTAATCTCACTCGCTTAGTATTATATCTGTCATAGTGCTTTGGAAGATATCTGGTTGTTAAGGATGCGTCAAAATCCTCAAACAGATCACTTGTAATAATTCGGTCTACGTCACTTCCTGTATGTTTGTCCTTATCAGGATACTCGTCGTACCCGTCCAGAAGTACAGCAACAGAAGAACAGCTTTCAATGATATTTTTAATATCACTTGATTTAATTTGCGGTTCGTCTGGTACCAAGAATAGTTTGATTGCTTTGTAGATAGATTTGACATTTCCAAGCTGTCTTAACCGGAGAAGAATCAGAATTTCTACGTCTTTCAGAGGTGAACCTTCTACACCGTTGCACCAATCATATGCAAGCTGTAAGGTTACAGTTGACTTGCCATACCCGGCCTCTGCTTCTATGATACGACGCGTGGATTTAATTCGGGAGTCTGTGAAGATATCTCTGTAAGAATTCACACGTACCCATTCACCTTCATTTGCTGTTCCTGTAACATAATATAACTCTGTACCTCCTTCTACAAATACCTTATCTACACAATACAGTCTCTCCTTAATGTACGGTATTGGTTGGATAGCGTCGTATTGTGTTCTATATCGCCTTTTCAAGGCATTTACTAAAAGAGACGTTTTGTCTGTGAAGGAATATGAAAGTGAAATTTACGTAGGAAACTTACATCTAATGACGTAATATATGTACATGCTCTCAGAAATAAATATACTAATAATACATATGTTAAAGTTCTGAGTCTTCATCCAAATCCTTAGGCGAGTCTATCGAGAAGGTAGAAAACGTAACTTTCTCTTTAGAAGTGCAACCAGATATGAATCTGTTGTGCTAACTAGAACATTTGCAAGTAGCAAAATACAACTCTGTCGGTAATTGAATAATGACTGTGTAGGTAACCTAGAGGATTACGATCATGCAAACCTCGGAATATTTGGAGGTTTTCTACTTGTTGAATTTATACTAAACTAATAGTTCAGTGCAAACGAGAAATTAGTCTTAGCATTCAGTAGAATAACTTTTAATATCCCTTCTATATTGTATTCAATTCTGATTATTTTCTGTTTTATTCGTTTGAGGAGTCCCTATCAAGGTTTATCCAATAAAATGTCGTTAATATATGAATGCATTTTCCTTTGTTGTGGAAGTATTTACGAAATAAGACTGAATAACAAAAATCGATCCGCATAACAATAATTTATAAAAATGAAATCACAATAATTCTCAAATACTTGAGCGTAAAAAAAAAGAAATTTAAAAGTAACAGAGATTAAATACAAAACTTTTGGCAGAACATGGACATTACAGTCCAACAACACATGAAACAAACCTTGCTCCCCTGTAACTGTTGACGTCACATTACCAGTTCTTTCAGTTGACTGTGATGACGTCACCGAATCTTGAGCAGCTTGAGCAGATAATGATAATGACGGTTCTTTATAACCACTGGCTTGTTCATCTGATGAATCCACTTCTAATGTTTCAAGCTTTGAGCTAAGGTTTTCCATTCTCATTAAATGTCATCACCGAGCTGTGTGAAAAGAAGAAAGAAAGAAGTGTTACCATATAGATAATCTATCAGAAACCTTGATTGAAGTGTTCTATTTTATTCGTTTCATTGCAAAGCACGTCTCCATATGACATACAGAGATGCTAGATATACAGTTTGGCAAGCGGGGAATTTAATCTGCATATTACGTAATTTGCAAATAACAGGAACGTTTTTTTTCGGCCTCAACACAATATCTGGGTGATATTAACTAACTTGATATTAGATGATGAGCAATTGTCTTAATTTAACCAAAAGTTGCTTAGGAACCAAATGTCTAACACTACGGGAAATACAAGTGGTACTATGTATGCACAACAGCAGAAACCTTAACCGTCCGCATGAAGCTAATACGCGACAACTGAGTATACATGTACTATAACTAATATCAATAAGAAAATATAATTTATCATACCACTAGAAATTTTATCTGATTTATATGAATCTTTATTTACACAAGAGGTACCTTCGGACTGACACGATATGATAAGGTTGAACTTTCGGAATTTCAGTGAATATACCAATTTCTTCACTTATGTGTTGTGGATAGGCAGGGGTGGAGATTTATTAATTATTGCCTTCGAATGAAGATGTTCTGTTGCTCTTCTGGTCATTGTTCTCAAAAACCACAACATTGACCACATAAAAGACATAAGCTTAGCGAAGACCTATAAGATAGAAGACCTATAAGTTAGCAAAAACTTGCAACCCAATGAAGTGTTTCTAATGCGAAGTTTATATTTTCTGTGGATGTTTTCTTTGAATCAGTGTCAGATGAAGACAAATTCCCTGGTCATGGTATGTGGATACAATTTTGTTGAAAACTTTGCTTCATTAATACACATACAAAGCAAATCATTTACTGTCTAGGGGAAATATAGAACTACTCTCTGATTCCAGCAATATAAATGTTTCTTTTGGTCAATTACATTACCCCAAGATGTAAACGAGATAAGGTCCTTTGTAAATGAGGTGTATCTTTCATTTCATATAGTTGATGTTGTTTGCGAATCATGTTGACACAAATAAAATAAACAAAGGTCATGTGAGGTCAAATTAAGTTATGTATCACAGAATTCGTTCGAGTGATATCGCCATAAGTATTGTTATATGAGATCTAGGTCATTTAAACAGATCCATAATCAATACAAAAAAATAAAACATATGTATGTTCTGAACTTTCTATGGACCGAATTTATTAAATAAGGATGACGTTTTAAGCTTAATATTTACGATTTGAAGCGACATGGTGCTAACGTTAAACAAACATGCTAACCCCTCATAACTACACGTGAGACGACTTATATGGTTTATTGCTCAATATTATGCGGACATGTTCTACATGCAAATTTAGATGATTTTATTAGTATAGAAAGTTTTAACACTACAATAAAATGTTAAGTAAATATGGTACAAAGTCAAGAGTTTCAGTCGATGATGAAACTTATATTATCACCACTGTTTCGTCAATGCTGCCTAGTGCTAGTTTGACCTATTCAGTCTCGTTGGCATTTCAAACATTAAAATGTCTTATGCAGCATAAACCAAATGGTTTTAAATATGATTGATGAGGTTTTACTTTTGTCACATCACGTATGTAACAATTGGATCATTTTAACACATCAATGTTCAGAATAGAATTTTGGCAATAAAATGGATGAATTAAATTATTATTCTCTTTAGAATGACTGTAAATTACTGTAAAGTGGCCATGAGTGGGGGAGCAAGGGGCAGTCCCTTTCTTTCGAATACTTACAGTACCAAAAAATTCAAACATAAAAACCTGTGTCGCTCCTTCTCGCTTTAATACTAATCCCAGATGTTTTTGTAAATGTATCATGATCAGATCAATTCCTACAGATAACTTACTGTATATGACAGGCTGAATGCTTCATTCATTGTAAGAAATAAATCTTGTTAATCACTAAAGAGGCATGCCACGTTTATCCAATTAAGTACCCAAGCCATTAGTCTGCTGTATACGTATGACAATTATCCATTAAGATCAATGAATCAAATCTAAGATGGCCCATTATTGTTTGACTAGTAGTTTTAGCCTACTGCGATATCTGATGAACTTAACAATGACCGTATTAATTAGCAAAAGGCAGTTCTTTTTATCGCGTTGGACGTTCAGCATACATACAAGATGGGGGAGGGGAGTACATTTACCACGTATAAAATTCCGACCATAATGTAAATGAAATGGAACTGTTCACTTTACATATATTTGATCAAGCAGACAGCTTATTGTGCGGTAGTAAGTGATATTATCTTAATAAAGTATACAAGACGCTCATAGGACCTGTAGCAGACAGGGTCAATTCATTGGGGATTGTCTATCCCTTAAACATGTAGACAACAAATATGGACAAGGCTGAAATACATCCAGTTTTTCACAATTTCATATTAAGTCATTTTATTGACTTGCAGTTTGTTCCTTACAAAACGATACAGGAGAACGAGAAATCCTGAAAACTTTAAGGGCGTCACCCCTCCCCCACGGACCGTTTATAACGAAGACATTGAATACTTCATTACGAAATTTGAATTTGGGCGATACAAATCACAATTAACAATAAACGTCATGCCATATTTTTGTGGCACATGTAAAACTTTCTAAGTTATATTCCTATCAGGTTGGTTGGAAAATGAAGGTTTTAACCCAGCAGTAACAAACAGTGATGAAGGAACGAGCGAACAGTTTATCTATCACTGTAACAACCAGTTGCTTCAGTTTATGTGCTTCTGAAATTGCGTTACAGAGTGAGATATACAGTAGTACTCTATCAACATCGTAAATTCATTTAAAAATGTCTTTGTAGTTTATTGCACACAGGTAAATCTCCCTTAATTTCCTTTTGATAATAATAATAATACCAGAAAGTCATAGGAGGAGATATGGTTTCTAATTTGTGGTCGAAAAAGTAGTCACATGAGGTGAGTGACTGAAATGATTCCAGTGAAAGGAAATGTACGGATACTTTTCTCGACGCAATACCATTGGAAGCACTCAATCAACGGTGTTGAGACTTAACATCATATGACACACTACAGCCGAATGTGATCATTGTCCGTATCCGGTGGCATGCGATAACATCGTGTAATGTTAAAGCTCTTCGATCTCTGTAACAGTCCACTGTGTATTTCGAAGCAGACTGCATTTGTTTAAATGAGAGACATTTTCGTCTCCAGTTCGCAGCAACCATTTTTGTATTTTATTATTTTAAAGGAAATTTTCTGCCCTCATATATGCTTCCTCTGATAATGTAGCTAAAAATCTGATTTGGATTTCTGTCAACAAGCATTTCTAAGAAAAGGTTTTCCGTCAAAGCTAGCGACAATATATTATGAAGTCAGTATCCTGTTCTATGTGTATTTATGATCAAAGACAGTTGATATCAGATGAACCTTCAATATTTTAATAATTCTATCATCAGGAATGATGTCTTGCTTTCATGTTGGGAAACAAACCCTTTGCTGCGACCAACAAATCACATCTTTAAATCTTCCTTCACACAGGTAAAACAAAATTACTGCTCTTACAATATGTCTTTTGAGCATACGAAGTATATTATGTGAAGTATTATGTTAGGGGAGGGAGATGGTGATATAGGACGGTGGAAGTATATGAAGATAGTCTTAACCTGGCGTATAGAAACCAGTCTTGAAGTTCACTTTTAACACTTATATTCCGTCCATAGGTGTCCGGTTCACAAATGCCAGAAACATTTCCAATGAGAAACAGCACTGTACTTGATCTTTACGTACCGATGAAGGGGAATACTCAAAAGAAAGACACAGAGGTTACATATGAGACTACACGTGGAGTAGCAAGGACTTTGAGTATTGTGGAGAAGAGGCACAGCACTTGAAATGATTATCTCATACAACAAAATATTACATACTTCTAGGCAAAGCATTGGCTTTTGTGTGTGGTATAATGACTTTTGTAGAGCCATTAAAAATCAATATTAATCTACGTTAGGTTAATTCGAGGCAGATTAAAGTGTATACTCAATGTTACTTACCTGGAGATCCAGGATATATCATAGGGTTTCATGACTTGAGGTAGCAACGCTGAATCATGGTCGATATTAAATATTTCAAACGATATTGTTCAGTTTATCACCTCGTATCATCGAACGTCTGATAGTTACTTGCTCATTCCATGATTGAAATGTTAATGTGGTGGAACATTCTTTGTGCATTTCACAAACATCGCATTACTTTAAAGGGAAGATAATGTTAATTAAAAAGGAACCAAAGTCCAGAGAACACCACCTTGCTTATTTTATTACACCACGAAGACTTGTAAATATAAAATCATATGGATTTTATGGAAACGAACAATCCGGCAACTACCAAACAAGTGCTTAAAGGGGATATGCCTACTTACATTTTGACATATTAATCATTTTTGTAGTAATATGCAATGATGTTGAATTGATAAAAAATAAGTTGAATGCATTGTGAAACTGACGTAGTGACGAATGTGCAAAAAGTGAGTTTTGATTAAACTGGCTCTAAAGATTTTCACATTTTGACTTTAATATATCGTAATTAAAAAGGATCTTTATTACCGAAAGTTGTCAATATATTCAAAATATCATATAGAACATTGAGTATATTTGTTGCTCACCGTAAATTGTCTTACAAAGTAGTAATTTTAGTGTACACATATGCGTCGTTTTGTCATGTCATTTTTCAGTTAATTTTAGGCATTCGTTACACATTCACACAACTAAATTGTCAAGTTTCCTCTTGGCACAGACTAGTATTCGTCGCTTTAGTGTGTAGTAGCCATAGGTCACACAGTGAATGTTCACAGTCAAACGGGGTAAGGCGGGTGGGGGGTTAAATGGAATAACCTTAGGATAGAAGAAAATAATCGAAGGGGTGGTACATTAGTTTTATATATTTAAAAAGAACGTCCACGGTTTACTATAATGTATGAAAGAGACAAGGAATTAACATGGGTTATACGCAGGTATCAACATACGTGTTTAAGTATGTTTTTCTTGGGTGGCATGGATAGGGTAGGATGTGAGGAGGGGAGGGTACAGAGGGCAATGATAGCTTGCTGTTGAAACGGTGGTATATTGGTCTTATTAAAAAAATTAAAGAACGCCCTCATTTGGTTACAATGTACAAAATAGACAAGGTAATGGGTAATGGGTGGATATAAGTGTTTTAGTATGTTTCTTTTTGAGTGACACGGATGGCGTCGGATAGGGGTATGTTCGGGTAGGAAGGTCAAAGGAGCCGGCTGCTGAAAGAGTGGTACGTTGGTCCTATTTATTTTAAGAAGAACCTCCACGAATTTCTACATGTATCAAATAGACAGGGTATTTGCATGGTATGTTTTATTCCGTGTTGGTGAAAATGTGAAAACATGCAGTTGCGAACATAATAGTTCCAGTGGCGTAATCTGTTAAGTCGGAACTCTTATAAAGCACACAGACTACGAAAAATTGTGTGCAATTCTTCATTTTCAAGTTAGCGTATTACGTGAAATGTCTTTGACAATAGTTTCTAAGTATCCTTCAAACGTTTTGGACGCTTTTGCACTATACCATCCCCTTAAACGGAATGTTTAACTTCCTGTGAATCCTTAGATTTAAAGTAGGAAACAACTGTGCCATTGTTCAAGTGTTTTCAAGTTGTACTATAGTATGCGGCTCCTTTTTATTTCCTTCCTGTATACATATAAAATGTATAGAGAGGAGTCATATAATACCTTAACAAGAAGAATAAATAATATAAAAGGGGAAAAAATGTTAAGATGATAGGGTATCATGTCGAATACATTTACACGAACAAAAGTTAATACATAAAACGATATAACAAACAGACTACAAAAAACAGTCTAAGAATAGCAAATATAAAAGGGGGGGGGGGGTATTAAGATGATAGGATATCATATAAAATACATCTACACATGCACAAGTTAATACATAAAACGATATAACAAACATACTACAACAAACATTCTAAGTGCTCGGATGGAATGTTTCAAGCAGCACGGTAAATAAAAGAGTTTCTGTAGACTTATGTTTAGTATTTTGCGAGGATTTCTCAGATTTCTGTTCCATTTTAGTGCAGTATACAAAAGGTGATTCTGACCACTGTTAATCTTATTAGCCATTCTTGTAAATTCAGTTCTTGCAGCAGCATTTAATTTTTCCTAAAATTTTGTATCTCAATTAAATATAGCCGATGTGTATTAAAGAAACTTCATTCTTTCTTTGCCTTTTGCAATATAAAATAGTACAAGGTAGGCACTAAATATATCATATGTGGTAGAATAATAGTATTTAAAACATTTTCCTTAGCATTTTGGTTAAAGAGAGACACAACGTAAACCACACTAGGATCATTTGCTTAATACTTTTGATACATTGCCAGAAAAGGTCAAACTGTCGTCGATGTATACTACCAGGTCTTAGGTTTTGAGATTCTAGCCACCTCAGATCCCTCAGTAGTAATACGTTGCAATTTTGATAGCATGAGACTTTCATGTTTTATGTTTTTTATTCTCAAAAGCAAATTTCCTTTATTTTGGGGGGTTACGCAATCATGTCTTGCGGTCACTATTGGAACTATGTCATTTACAGAACACTGATATTTTAATTGGTCAATTTCAACAGAGCTCTTAGAAAGTGTGCATGATACAGCAGTATTAGCGGCATATTATGTAACAGAAATATTTGAGTTTTACCTAATTTCATCAGTATATAGTAAATACTATAGCAAATAATCGACCTCCCCCCCCCCCTCCCGAGGCACATCAACATTTATTTCCGATATTTCCGATTACCCTTTATCAAACTTAACTTGTCTGGACAATCCTTGAAAAATTGTGTCAGCCAATGAATAAACCATGTTTCTTTGATAAATCGTGAAAGATATGTTATTAATTGATTGCCATGACAGTATTAAACGCACTTGAAAAGTCAAGAAAAAGACCATTTGTTATAGTTCTTCCTTAAATCTAAATGAGATACAATATCATGCAGTACGTGGATTCTTCGAGTGGCTTGCAACTTCCATTCTGGAACAGCAAATACCTTCTCCTTTCTTATGTCGAGCAACCTTATGGGTTAACAATCTCAATGTATGGAAACCAGGGCTGAGGGTGTATATGTTTGGTGAAGTTCATTTGGTTTGTGTGTCCATGTTCTGACTTGGTTTATTTTTCCAATAGGTCTTGTATCACTTCCCCTAAGTAAAATAAATATGCTAGTACCTTCCATAGTTTCATGTAAAAGTGTGTGACCTTTAACTATGCAACTAGGTATTACTTAGCCATATAAATACAGTTATAAATTAGGCAATATTAATGTTTGTGATTAGCAAAGCCGCCAACAGCTAAGAAAAAAGTACTTCTTTAGGGAGATGTTACATTTGTCACGTGTCCTCATATATGTAACTGGATACTGGAGGCAGTCTACAGTGGAATGAATGAATGAATGAGCTTGTGTTTGTATGTTTTAATATGTCATAATACTGGTATTTGCGTATTGGACTGTTTAAATTCGCATTGAAAAAGGAGACAGTAAACCAAGAGAATTAAATTATATGGCCCCCTCCCCACCATTCCAAGTGGTACTATGACAACACACATTGGCAAGAAAGTAGCTCAATGCCACGACTTTTAAAAACCAATTTACTCCTGTGCCGTGCAAGATAATGGTCTTTGATATTTTAGGAATAAGTTCATCACGATTCCTTCCCTTTCATCCTAAGGTATGGTTAGGCTAACACTAACAATGGCTTAAATTAATTACCTTGGTCTATGTATTGTAGTCGTTGCGGTCACAATTAAAATTTGATTGATTTATTCATCATTTTTATACCAGTCACATCCATGGTCATCATTGTCCTGCCTCATACCACCTGTTTCCTCATTTACACATAGCTCTATTTAAAGGTAGTGACACTGTTACACCGATTCAGTAGAGAAATATCATTACTCCAGTCTACTGTCTATAGCTACTCGCGCAACAGGTACAAGCATCGAACACTAGGCTACTATTCAGGTATATTATTGCTGATCGGGGACGACATTGGCAACTCTTTTTCAACTACCAATCAATATCATAGAAAAAGGAAATTTATTTTGTTGCTGTTGTCGAAACTATGGGAAATCAGCAAGATAGATCATTTCTTTTGGGGGTAAATCAATGAATTTGAATATAAATTGGTACCATTTGAAATGTTTTCTAATACGTAACAATTAATTAACTAATATTACACAAACTAGAAAATCTGATTTAGAAACAACTACATCTCCACCTTTATTTATTAATGTTATCACACAAGAATCTTGAAAAGTAAACTAATGTTGTGTGCTTAACAGTCTACAACCTGTATGTTGACGGTAGTCCAAAACTGAATGTAAGACATTAATCTTCATATATAAAGATAAGATTTGCAAGTTGAATCTCGGACATGATGACAAACCCAGTAACATCCAGTAAACGACAAGACACATTTTCTTTTAATTCAAATAATTATTCGATTGCCGAAACAAAACGATTGTAACAATGAAAGAAAACCACGAAGACTTGACTTTGATAGATGTATCATTGTGAATCTTACAAAAGTATTAAAGTTTCAGATAACTAATTAAAAAAAAACAAGCAACGATGTTTTTGCAAATGTACATGTTTTCTGCATTAATATGTATTTTTGTGTTAATTTAAAGGCCCGTAAAAGATGAAGACATGTAGTTTTAGAACATTTAAAAACATAACAGAATTTGCAAGTACGTGATTTCTGACACGTGTAATTTAATGTTATGCCTAAGTTGCAAGTTCAAATTAAATGTGACAGAATTCTTAAAAAAAGAAGTGTTAAAGCAAACTAAGTTTGTCACCACCATGCGGGACATAAAAGCAGAAAAAACAGGAAAAAAGACGTTCACAGATTGGAAGAGAGCAGTTCGTTATTATTATAACAACACAATGACCAAGGAAAGTCTGTACAGTTGTGCAGGAAGATAGATTACGTTCTCAGGAAGCCAATTATTAACAACATGACTAAAAAAAAGACTAATGTCAAACCTATATTGTGATTGGCTTAACATTTTATTTAGTTATACGAGAATCTGAGGAATAATTTAATGCTATTAAATAAGGAAAATCCCAAGTTCTTAGATATGGCTTTGACTATCCAAGTTTAAATTCAACAAATAATATGGAAATTAAATGGTTTCGAATTTGACAACCTTTCATTCATTAATGTAACGGACACCAATTAACAGCAGTGTGAGTACAACGAAACACATATAGGAGAATTCATTCCACTAATTACTCGTAATTAAATTTTCTCTTTATTTGAACAAAATTACAGAGGAGAATTTCTTAACTTGATCAATTGTAATCTTAGTCTGAGAAATAACAAAGTTCATGAAATCGCAAGAGCACTTATATAGCATTTATTGTGTAAACAACGTGGTTTTGACTTTGATGTCACCGAAAACATGAAACATAAGAGCAAAAATCGTATAACCTATTTCTCTGAGTAGATGAACTATAGGTGAAAGGTTATAAGTATATACAAACACTCAACTACAGTGTCGGACACAGCAAGATTCGCGTATTTAAAAACCATGGATTCAGGCTCTTTCCAGTGTTTTGGAACTGTCTCAAATTAACAAAACTGTTATGCAAGGCAATTGATATTAAAGTAGTAAGAGTCAGTTAGATAAATAAAATTCAATACCTTTCTGACTTTCTGGGTCGCGTAACACAGGAAGGCAAAAATAACATTAATTGAAACAAGTCGCGCTGGATGATGATTTTGCTTATTTTCTAAAACAACAATAAGAACGTAATTTATTGTAATAATTGATTTTCGTGGAATATTTTAATTTATATAATTTTGTACTCAGCTCTTACTTTTATTAATATTTTATGTAAGATATGATCATTAAATCAGTATTTTTCAATGCTGGGATAAAACAGCATGTATATGATTGGATTATACATGAAATGAGCAAGGCCTTTTACAGTGGCTTTTGAAACTATCCTGCTAACATCCTTGGTATAGTATCGATGCATCACGTCCCTTCTGACACCGTACGGTTCTTTTGCCATTCTGATTCCCTGTGGATAATAAGATATATCGTCATCAGAAATAGTTCGCATCGCTAACAATCAATCACTTAATCGGTATATATTGTACGTTCTTGAGCCATTTTATTCCCAGTTAATTCATTCATAAGCTAAACATTTGCATTTGATTAATGCAAAACGCAAAAGAATACTTCAGTAAAGAAGAACATATGAAGTAATTGAAGCCTGTCCTCTTCAGTACATTTGATTATCCACTTAGCCCAGTGTATATCACTACATGGTTTAACTTAAATTCACTGTATGGATGAGGTTCCATTAAAACATCACTTTTGATCATGAACCATGGCAACTATTGTGTCTAACTTAAAATATCCAGTGCATGTCAGTATCTCTTAATATTGAGAGTTGAAACTTTAATCATGTCCACTTTTTTTCTATATAAAAATACACATTTATTTACATTTCAAATGGATTCTTATAAAATAATATCCGGTAAGAATATAACGAACACAAATTTATTCCAAACATGATCGCAAACTTTAATAACATAAATTCATGCTACACTTTTTGCAAGAACAAGGGAGACGGGTTAAGAAGGCGAATAGATCTAGTGTAACGAATAATACAAGACTATTCTTTACTTAATTTGGGCTTAAGCTATGATTGATTTTATATCAGTCGTTTTGTTGTATATGAGCCAATCACAGAACCATTTGTACAATATGAAGCAAATGCATAAGACCCGCTAATTGATGAAACCTTACTCATTTATCATTTTCAAATTTTTCAGCGAAAAATGAATTCCCAGAGAATTATAACCTTACATTCACAAAAGTTTAGTTTGCAACAATATTAAGCAGCTTTATGTGTCCAGATAACTTTTGGGTTGGTTGCGACAACTATACTTATCAGTTTAAGTACCGATAAGACGAAATGTTTAATGTGGCCTACACTAAAATAGCTAGAGATCAAATGCATGTAAGCATAGTCAGACAATGCTGATTATAGAACTAAAGTCCACAGTGGCATGTCCTAAGATATCTTGCATATGCAATGTTTATGGTTTACATTAAGAATGAATATTGTTCATTCCGTTCAGAATGATTAAACTCCAAATATTTAATAAAATCCGCTCTATGTTTGGTTTACGGAGATTGACATTTCAGGAATTTACAGTATATACTTTAATTAAAGCCTACCTCCAAAAAGTTCGAAATCCTTCCACCTGAAATAAAAAAGTTAAAACTACCGTATAGAAATCAATTCACATTGTAAGATTACTTATAATAGTTGTGTGATGAATATTTACATGAAGATGTGCTCTGAAGTACATTTTTTTGTCCAAATAGCCTATTAATATAACTGTTTGCCTTCCATTCATCGTATTGTTAAGAGACTACTTAATGTTACCAAATCTAATTAGATGTTTGTAACTTCAAAGTTCAGGTTATATGTTGATGTCGTTGTTAATTTCAATTTTTCTCGCCTCTTTATTTTAGTCTCTGCCACCATAAAACGAATGTCATTTCATGTTCCGTTACTGTCGTTATCAATGTACTTTTCAATTAAACAATCACCAGTAGTCGTTGACCGTGGTTATTATTGTTTCATCCTTAAATATTTCAGTACATGCTTGTAGTTCATGCTCTAATAATGTCCTCCTTTTTTCGTTCCTGTTTGCAAATAAATATTAATTCTTTAAACTTTGTATCGAACGGAAATATATGAAATGATATCCAACAAGAACATAATAAAAGCAAATTTATTCCCGACATGATTAGAAACTGTAAACCACGGAGTTGTATGGTACTAAATTTCCGATACATATTTTTGCAAGAACAAGCAAGAATTGTTAAGAAGGTGATTTGAATTAGTGAAGCGAGAATTACGGGAATATCTGCTAATTTTATTTTAAGCTATGATTAATTCACGTCAGTCATGCTGTTGCTTATGAACCAATCATATTATTATTTTAGATGAGAGTATCGTATAAGACCCACTTTTTTTTATTTAACTATCCCTCAAAGTGTTGCTGTAAAATATTAATAATGGTGATAGTTAATATTATATAAGTTTTAATAATATTAGTAGTACTTATTTATTCGTTTTAAAAACTATTAAACTCTAAAACACGCAAAATACTAGGTATTAAGATTGGTTAAGATATACGTCTTTGTATATTTACCTGTTAAAAAATCCCTCCGCAGGTAAATAAGCTATAGTTCCCCCAAAAAAAGCTTAGCAATAAAATTGAACAAGTTCATATAACGAACCTTATAATTTGAGAGTTCAAAATAGTCTTCAGAATGTTATTTGGAAGAAAACCACAATTTTATTCATCAGTTCTGTTATAATAGCGTAAAGTTGGATTATAACAATGGAGGTTTTAACGTGTCGAAGGTACGTAACTTAACACAAGAAACTGGGTGATCTGAATATTCTTCAGTAAAGTGCTTTTGATATTTCGTTTGGATTCGAGTGGTGAAACCGTTAACTTTAATATGAACTGGTATCACCTCACAGTGACGTTACAGTGACGTTGTAATACTTACCTCTTCTCTGTACAATGAATTGGTCAAACGGACACCATTTTGCTGTTGTAAAGAGAAACAAAAGCACTTAATCACTTACAAAGTAACAAATTTGTTAAATTATGGCATTGGATTAACTTATTGTATTCTATGTGATTATAAGGTCAATGCTCATCAGCGTCCTTCAGTTCGTTTTTTAAAGTTCATCATTAACCAAGGGGATGGTAATTTCGTAAAAGTTACAGATGTAATCTTTACAGTTTTATGAATGATGGATTACACTAAACGTTTCAGAGATGAACCGGTTGTGCATGAGCATGGGCAATGTTGAACGACGCACCTGTTGTTATAAATTACTATACAACTTTCTTCCCCACTTATGAATGATTCTCTCACAGTCCTATCAGGAAACTGTATATTGCCAATACAATCAGATCGACTTGAGGTACACTGAAAATATAATTCAATTCACTTGTATCTCATATATGCCTCTTCATAGTCTAAATATATGTAAATATCTAGTGCAAGCGACATTCCACGTACCATGATTCAATATGTAATAACTACATACCTATATGAACAATGCTTCGTTATCCTCAATAACACTGAGATAATGTATCGAAACCTTCCTCTTTACGAAACGCATTAAGCTTATTGTTATTTCACCTAAATGTCTCCCTTATCATAAGTCATCATGATAACCATAAATGTTACTAATTTTCTCTTACTAGGCTACATATATAGATGCAGTATCTCTCGCTTCTTCGAAAGCGGTTTTCTGGTTATATATCTAACATCTCAAACCACTGACTACTGACAAGCAAAAACAGAACACCAACATTGAGGATATTGGTAGAGTCAATTATTTTAGAATGCAGAACATGTATTGTCGGTACTCTCAATTAAAAACCGACTCTCTATCATTGATTACCTGACCCTACTGTGTTATAGAAAACAGTCTTAAGAATGACCTGAATAAAATTTCATTTAAGATGACAACCTTTCTTTCAAACGGAAAGTATTAAACCAGGGCTTGATTCGTTTTTCATTTTAATACATAGCTTACAAAGTCTTAAATATCAGTTTAATATGTTCACTGATTTCAAGTATTAAGTATCAAGTTTTAAATTCACCAATAGTTGTACTTTATTGTAATGAAGTTATTTGATTATTTTTAAAACGAATCAAATCACATTGTGCTAGTATTTATTTGGCCGTTCTATCTTTCAGAAGCAGAATAAATTATAACAAACTGTTCATTGTAAGAACTTACGATGACAAGTCCAGTAAGAGGTTTAATGTGATTTTATACTTCACCTGTTAATCCAAGAAGCTGAATATATCTGTTTCCGGTATCATTTGGTCTTTTTGTTAAAATACTTTAAGTAAGATAAACACCTCGTTCATTTAAAATTGAATACGGCATATTTACCAATTGGTTCATTCTTTTGATTTGTCAATTTCTGACGGATTTTGGAACTCTCAATAGTTTACTGAATTTGATGGAAACGAATACCATAATTATTTGCATGATGTAACAGCGCCACCATATTTGTTGTTAGCTACTGGATTGTATTATTAAGCATTTCCTAGTGGGAAGGAACCAACGCTTGAAGGAGATTGTTAAAGATACTCACCAACCAAGCACCTGTTCGAAGATTAAGAATGTAACCGTCATAACCACTTCTTTTTGGAAACCACTCAACTACAAGCAAGGGGGAGGAAGTTTTAAACTATAATTTAAATATAAACATAAATATATATTATATTGAGTGTGCAGCAAGTGGTATGACAGATATACTAAATTATTAAAGATTAACACAACAGAAAACTTCCACTTCACGACCAGTTTCGTCCTTGTTGGGACTCATCAGGCGCATGTAATAATCGAACCACGGAGATTCTTCTCGTGGACCATACCACTAAGTTACAGTGATTCTACTGGAGTGTATGCTTCTATTATTCTTAGAAAAAAATGAACAACATAGATCTTGTCATAAGCATAACTATGATTGGTGATCTAATCTGAGATTACGGCTAAATGTAGCTGTTAGTTGGAGTTTCCTTTTAAGTACTTCAGCCTTAATGTCTATGATTTCTAACTCTAACTTACACCATCTCACACAAAGTATAACAGTTCCAATCCACAAAGGCAGTCCACTCACAAACGAAAGAAATAACCCTAACAGTGTGAACATAGTCATCATCTAATAAACCGAATGTGAAATTCAACATCGTTATCCTAGAATGCTTGTTCTACTGACTTAAACATTAAGAACCATTTTCCAATTAATAAAACCAATATTGAATGTCCTCAAAAACAAGTCTGTGACGTTACGGGTTTATTATTTCACAAATATAGTTAAAATGGTGAACATTAGATCACCATGTTGCAACTTCGCACATAACACGAAACAAAAATATAAAAAACACATTCAAAGGAGAGGTGAACCTCTACCAATTGACAATTAACCTGCAATCCTAACAACAATTAAAAAGAACCTTGTTCTCATGTCCATTTTTTTTTCCAAAACGTAATCCTCGTTTTGACAAAACCTCAACTAATCCACAGTTCAATAAGCAGCGTACTAATTTACTGAACAATTAATTTATAAACTAGAACTAAAATAATCTTGTTGTGTGTCATTGTGCATGTTCGACTTCTATTTACGGTAAAACACCGACTTCCTCAAATAAAAACTCGTTACATATTGTAGAGCCTATGTGGTGCCATGAAATTTCTGACTCTTAAAATGGGTATAGAACCTAGAAGGCTTCCGACACGCCTACCCAAATTAACTTGCCCAATTAGTACAGGATAAAGTCAACCATGATCCACTGACACAATGACCACTGTTATCACACACTATCCTAAAGTCCCCGTTGATAAGTAAAATGCTACGCTCAAACAAAAATCTCCAGTGAATTCATAAATACAAAATATATATGTGTCGCATTCAAATTTCCGATTGATCAATCAATCTAATTCATACCCTGATGTCGGTCAATCTACTTTCCAATGACTGATATAAATAACTATCCGAGGCAAATAAAACAAGTGAACTATAATATCGATTCATGTAATATGCAATTTTATTCTTTAATTATATAAGAATCATTTCTGTTTGATCTTTACCATTGTTCATCATTAACATTGTTGTAATAGTAGCCGACCATCGTCATTTAATTATGTTCATCGCATAAAGCCAGCACTGGAAATAAATAACAACCAATTGTACTAAATAAATTAACTGTTGAATTTTATCCTGTAATCCGGATCGTTGTGATTGAACTATTTCAGTATTACTTAAACTGATCGATCAATCAATTAAATGGTTTCATGCGTGATACCTTTGACATGCTTTGACAGCCAAGCCGAAGGAATGGATCTGACTTGAATTGATGCAGGTAGAATACAGCAGAAGAAACTACGGGGTAATGAGAAAGACAACAAGATCAAAATAGGAGAATGGATAAATTGAAACAATTTAAAATACATTTGTACTAAATGTATTCCTAAACACGAGAAAAAACTCATGGCGTTAAATAAATTCACATTGATTAGGGATTGCTGTATACATCGTAATCAACGAGACTTAATTCAAGATATTCAACTAAAGTAAACTCAGACAATGGAAACACCCATAGTCTGAATATGAACGTACCCTCATCTAAGCAACATCATTATCTGCATCCCGCAGCCTCACACTACACACACGCACCCACCCACGCGCATTTGGCAAGCTATTTCCGCCAAAGACTCACAAAAACAAGTACGCACAAATGGCATCCCGTTCTTTTAAGTTAAGAAAATAAGAAGTAATCAAAGTCGGAAGCCGAACCCCATTGCATTTATAGTGTTTTTCAGGTAATATAACATGTACATAATACAGTATTGCGTATATGTATCGATAGACAATGTACCGCTCAAAGGAATGCAACACATTATTGAACATGGAGTTAACTTGGTAATTCCAATTTACTGAGAACTTCAACCAATTGAAATATCATAAAGTATTGAAGAATGGTTGTCCAAATAATTGTAAGCCAACTGTTTGATGTATTCTGCAAATATTATGGAATAAACGAATTTAATGGTTTCCGCATTGCATAACACTTTTGTCTCTTTTTCTTGTTTTCCTTTTTGGGGGGGGGGCGGTGTAGGGGTATTGGATGAAGATATTAAGAAAGGATTTATTCCTATTTCATGGCTCTTAATATAAAAATTCCGGTTGTATGTACAAATCCGATTCATCCCTAACAGTAACTCTCGGGGGATTTGGGGAATTATTGTTACTAATTAACACAATAAGAAATTATCACTGAATGAGTCACGATATATTAAGTAGTATAATATGGCTGTGATATAAAAAACGAAGTTTTTCTGTATGAATATGTTGATGTGCTTTATGTCCCTCTGGCGTAAATACATACAAACACAATACTAACAGAAAATACATGTCCTGTACTTCTGACAATACAGTTCATATCCAGACTACTTAAACAATTATTTTGTAATTTATATTCTGATCGCCTTATCAAAGGTTACAAGTGTAACGAAGGGTATTTATCAGTAAGAGAGGCATATTATTTTGGTTGTAATAACTTCAACATTTAAAACCATCCCTGATTAATGGCATTCTTTTCGTCCCTTCACCTTTGTAATGTTTCTCACCTTCCTTCTATGTATTTTTTATCCGATATGATAAATATTCAGTATTCTTTTCAGAGGCCTCATGCGTTGAGTAAGTTATTTTCCGTTATTTATTACTTTATATTCTTATTACAATAAACCACATTAAATGCTTCGTTTAGGTCTCAACTCCAATAAAGAAATAAAGTCGAACATTTTCAAGAATTTTCATTTTGACAACTGTAACTCGTAGAGGAAACGTATGAAACAAGCTTCTTGATGTGCATATGGTACGTAAATAAAGGGGTTCCTTTGAATCTTATTCCAGTGGCGTTACATTTGCAGCATACTTTAGTTCGAAACCACGTGTTGAAGGCTGACCTGGTCTTGGTTTAAATTGCCTGAGTTCGATCTGTTGACACTGGATATTTGATTGGGGGCCTTATAATTGTATCGGAAGAATGTGTTGGAGGATGCCCTAAATAGGGACTTTGAAGCAATAGAGTACGGTTTCTCTGTAAGTATCCAATCCGTCATGATAAATGACAAAGAATGTTCGCGTGTTGTATGGGCTTCATTGTAATCGTTAATTTTGTCTATACATATTAATATACTTACGTCAGTCTTTTTAGTCTGTGTGACTGCTTTACATACATCAGTATGTCAACAATTTCTTGTTGTGTCATTTCTCTGCCGCCCTCTGTATATATGTTCATTATCTCTACTGATGACAGTCCTGGTAGTCGTAGACCTGATCTTAGGATGATGTCATATTTATCCACGTGACTAAATGACTCGGTCAGGCTTAATACATATATCGGAATCTGATGGAATGAAAATATTAGTCATTCCGATATTATTTATTTATTGAATTAAGTAGAACGGATTTAGGGGCTGAATGTCACGGTTTAAGTACAAAAACTTAGAAATAATGATCTGATGGAGTAACCGGTATAAAATATTACGATACTGTGTAAGTTTACAGTACAACTACATGGAGTTGTGAGGTAATAATTTGAGTGAGAGAATATACATATTTAATAAATTTCTAACAGAAGTTAAGTAACAATTTACCTATATAACAATCATACAAAGGAGTTTTACAAACTTATATATAAATAGTAAAAAGTTCAAAATGTATTAGGACTTTTTATTGCACTTAATTTACTTTATGACCATCAACATAACCAATAAGACCGTCACGTCAAAATTAATACAGTATATCATCTTAACTATCCAACCATCTAAATTTAATATCAATCGTTCCCCATGCCATACTCCAATGACGTCATATCTACACTCCTAGATGTCAGAACACTGCCTCAATAATCCATGACACCATCGGTAGTTCCTCACCAGGAATGCTTTAAGTTAGTGTAATGTGTACATCAGATCGTATTAACTAAACTCAGTATTTGTTGCATTAAATAAATATTACACGGTGCAGTATACGTGTCAATATCTGCAAAAACGAAAAAACTAACTCAAAACTCCTCTCTTTTAACTATTGTTGTGTTAATTTTTAAATCACGTGACTGGTGTTAACCTGACGTTTCATGTTTTAAGATTCTCCATTGGCTAAGTAGGCTACTTGAAATAAGTTAACAAAACGATATTTTCGTACAATTCTAGGTCAGTGTTTGAAAACGTCTCATCTGAAAAAGTCTTTCAAGTTTGAATTCAGAATACCATTAGAAAACATTGAACTAACGAAAAAACACAAAATGCATCATTATAATTGGTAAATTAATAGGTAAATTAAGCTTAATAACTATGATCGCGGTTTGTGTTTCTTGACATATAAGAGACTGTTGTTCGGCCCGTTAAGCAAAGGTAAGGGCCTCATTTGGTTGCTGCGCTTGCAATAGGCCTACTGGTTGAGTTGAGATAATATGAAGATTGGGTACCACGGCTCGCTTGGCACTGTTAACCTACCACTGTTATATACAAAACGCGGAAAAAATCGAGCAATCCTTGAGAAAATTGTCTTCATAAAATCAATAATGAAAGTTTACAATTGCTCATATATTGCAAATATGAAACTGTCAGCAGTCATCGCATTATTGTATAAAGTTTGCAATATAAAAATAATTTACAAACCGGGAATCAGGGAAACAAAAACGTTCTGAATTTACACTTATTTTGTTACTTATGTATAGTCAGTCGATATTTGCACCGGAGATGCATGATAAACGCAGATGAAACTATGCGACAAAGAAATATAAGAACAACTTCATTAAGGTTATAATTTCCATCGTCAATATAATTTCATCTAAAAGTCAATATTAATGAACCAGTTTGATGTCCAGCAAATTATTTGCAGAATTGCATAGGTTTTTTTATGTCAATAATACCATAGTTACTTACACGTAGACGGTGGTGGCTCTTTGATTAAACTAACTTATGTATATATTTAAATGTTTGTACAAGTATATATAATTATTTCATACAATGACTTACGTTTCGACTTGATGCCTTCTCCATGAGCTCTATGGTTGACCTCATTTGTAACTCACTGTCACTCTCAGCAATAGTCACGTTCTCTGAACACAGCTTAGTGATAGTATCGACGTCATCAACCTAACAATAAATGATACACAGGCAATAAATAAGTTATAAATTGTGCATGTAAATGTAAATGTACTCCCACGATGAACCTTGACCTTCCCGTCAGACAATTTTTGTATGAAGTTATTATAAATGTAATACAATGGGATTTGCTTCAGTTTATTTCTACATTTATTTTATTTATTTGTTTTGCCACAAAAGTACAAAGTGGAGGGAAGTCTTCCATAAAGCTTAAAAGCTTAACAATGTGGAAGACTCCCTGAAGAAAGAAAAGAAAAGAAAAAAAATGTAAATATGTGTATAAATACATATACATAAATATAAGTACAAATTAAATGTTCAATGATAGTAATTACATACAGGTATAATTTAGTTTTAGTCAGTAACTAGCTATTATTTCCTTACAAAACAACTTCTTAAAGGATGTGACTGACTTTTTACTCTTTAAATCGTTCGTTAGAAGATTCCATGTTTTTGTTGCACGGTTTTGTAGGCTTAAAGTTCCAATGGTGGTATTGTAGAGATTATAGTGGGCATGATTAGCATGCCTCGTGTTATGATCATATACATCTCTGTTACTGGCTAAAAAAAAAGTCAAAGGCAGCTGGTAGTAATCCATTCCAGGTCTTGTAGGCAAATAATGCAAGCTTAACTTAAATGAGATCGTGCAATTTTAGTAAGTTGAGTTTCTTAAATAGGGGACTGGTGTGCTCACGTGGGGCTGAGTGTGTTATGTGGCGAATGGCTGCCTTTTAGAGTATTATAAGATTGTTAAGGTTGGTGTTGTATGTACCAGACCAAACAATGGAACAATAAGTGAGATGAGGGACAATCAGGGTGTGGTATAGTGTTCTGAGTAAGTTTTCCGATAGATAATATTTCAACTTAGATAATATGCCAACATTACGTGCAATTATACTGCATATAGTTGAAATATGGTTGCGCCAGCTAAGTTTACAATCAATATTTACACCTAAAAACTTAGAAGTATAAACTTGCTTTATTATTTTCCCATCCATACATATATCTTTATTCCAAATAAGTGTATTACGAGTATTAAAGACAATGTAATTACTTTTTTGTACATTTAGTGATAATTTATTGGCTGAAAACCAATTACAAAATTTATTTAATTCATTTGACACGTTGGAAGATAATGTGATTATGTCGTCGCTCTCGAAGAAAATACTGGTGTCATCAGCAAAGAGAATGATTTTGGCTAGTTTGGAGACATGACAAATATCGTTAATATATAGAATGAATAACAAAGGACCTAAGACTGAACCCTGTGGAACGCCGCAACGAAGATCGGATCTAGAGTTTTTATACAAGGTATACTGATATCTGTTCGAAATATTTTTGAGAGTAGTTCCTCTAATGCCGTATGAAAATATTTTATTGATAAGGATGGTATGATCGATCGTGTCAAACGCCTTCGAAAGGTCGAGGAATACACCTATGCAATATTTGCCATTATTAAGACAAGTATGTTAACTGTTAACTGCATCTGCCAAAGCCAGTTCAGTAGAATGTTCGGGTCGAAAGCCGTACTGTTCTTTACAGAGAATATTATATTGGTTAAGAAAATTAAATATGCGATTGAACATAAATCGTTCTATGATTTTAGAAAAACAGGAAAGCAATGAAATCGGTCGATAATTCTTATATACATTTTAATCTCCCTTTTTATAGATTGGTATAACCTTTGCCATTTTAAGTTTATCTGGGAATACGCCAGTGTTAAATGATAAATTACAAATATGGGTCAAAGGCTTAGCAATAAAAGGAATAACATTTTTTATAATACCAGGTTTGAAGTCATCCTATCGTGCTGCTTTATTGGGTTTCAAGTTGGAAGTTGCAATTTTAATTAGTTCTTCTTCAGTGACTGGAAATGTGAATATTGAATGACTATTGTTATCATGGATGGTTTTATGTGATTTACCTTTGTTATTTATTTTACTAGCAAGCGATGGTCCAAGATTTACATAGAAATTGTTGAAGTTATTCGCAATGATATTTTCATCACTGGTTTCTTGGTCACCATCTTTGAAAACAGCAGGATATGATGATTCTTTACGGTTATTGTGCAACATTTCATTAATAGTACGCCATGTATGGTTTGTGTTATTTCTACTCTCATTAAATTTATTGTCAAAATAGAGCTTTTTCGAAAGTCTAATTACTTGATTGAGCTTATTGCGATACGTTGTATACATAGACTTGTTCGTAACTGTAGGAGACTTTAACTGACGTCTGTAAAGTTTGTGCTTCCTTTTAATGGAAATCATAATACCATTCGTAATCCAGGGGTGTTTCTTTCTACGACGCTGTTTATGATTGATTTGGCGAATGGGAAAACAATTATTATAAGTTGAACTGAGATAGTTAAAAAAAGGTATTATATGCAGAATTGACATCATTTTCGTTTAAAACATTATCCCAAGATGTGTCCCTTATTTCAGAAGTAAAACGCTTTATGTTGTTAGTATTGTAATTACGTATATAGATGGTGTTGTTAGATCTGGTTTTCTCCCCTACCACTTTTAGAAATATCGGAAAATGGTCACTTATATCAGTGATGAAAACCCCTGAAGTAATCGTAGAGTCATCATTTGTTATGATGTTATCTATCAGGCTTGTAGTAATGCTACTAATACGAGTTGGGACAGTAATTGTAGGGATGAATCCGTTCGAATAGAGACTATTAAAGAACGTAGTTGATTTGATTGCATTCGATAAATCAATATTATAATCACCCATTATGTAGGTTTTACAGTTTTTATTCGAAATGATATTGAACATATTTTCCAGATTAACATTAAACTCATCTAAAGAACCACTAGGTGGTCTGTAGACTATGCCGATAAGAAATTTATCCTTTGAATTTATGTTAGTAGCCTCTATAAAGAGAGATTCTATAGAATTATTAAAAATTGATAGTTCAGGTCTACAAATAAAACATATCTTTATGTACAAATAGGCAGACTCCACCGCCCCGTTTATTGTCACGATGTTTTTCAACAAGTTTGTAATTATCCATTTTTATGAGGGGAGAAAAATTATCATTGAACCGGGTTTCTGTGAATTCAATTGCCGTAAAGTCATTATTTAATACAGAAATGAAAGTGTTAATATCGTCAAACTTATTGTTTAGGCTACGACTGTTGTGGTGGAACAGTGATATACCGTAATGAGGGGGCAGATTGTTATATGAGTCTATGTTATGGTACTTACACGAGACATTATTTTCCCTGAGGCCGTTAATATCGTGGATTACATGTGACGCCATCAGTGATAACAATAAAATTGGTAAGTAAGAGAATATAAATCTTATTTTGGTTCTGATCGATCTATTTCCCTTGTATGGTATCGCCTGGTGGTTGTGACGTTGGGCCTGGGGATGTTCTTCCTCTGTTGCTGATTTGTGCTATTCTTCTTTACGACTATCCAGTCTGCTCCGTCATTCGATGACAGTATTCGCTTTATCTTTGCGTCGACTTGTTGATTACCATCTTGTTGATTACCTTTCTTTACAGAAGACTGCCGACTTCTCTCTTTCAGGTCCGTTTTGTTTACAGGAGGCTGCTCACTACTCTCTTTCAGGTCACTAATACATTCCTCGTCTTTATTTTTTGCTAATACCCCAGTATTCTCCGGTCTCGATTCACTTTCCTGAGCTTCATAAGTCGTTGGTTTCTCTGTGTCCTCATTAGTCGTTGGCTTGTCAATTGGGATCTCCGGCGATTTCTGTGTCCTCATCCATTGTTTCCGTGTCGTCCTTTTCATCGCAGTGATAACTCGTGTGACCCAGCTTGTTGCATTTGTAACAGAGGATTTCAGGGCAGCGGTTCCTTGAATGCCCTTGTTGACCGCACACTCTACACGTGTATTGTGGGCACTCTCGCATTATGTGATCATCTGATAAGCAGAGATTACACACCCGTGATTGTCCATTGTGCTTTAATCTTAAGTGAGTTCCCTCTATAGTGATTGCGTACGGTAGAGACTTTACACTGTTTGGTAATTCGTGTCTAACGTATCTGGTGCCATTTTCTATGTTTGGGTAGTCTTCGTAATATTTCCGTACCCATCGGGATCTTAGTCTACATCCGTATTCTTCCAATTTTCCGGAAATTTCATCATCGGTAATGTACATTGGGGCTCCAAAAACACTTACCGTCATTATGGTCTTGGTCACTCCCAGGATGTCACATACCTCATTCCCTATTTTTAATCCAGTTTCTTGAATAAGTTCTGCATCTTCTTTGTTTTTTACCGTTAAGATCCACTGTCCTTGAGTCTTTACACACCCGAGAATATTTTTCTTTCCAATGTCGTTGGCCAAAGACTTCAATATGTCCGTAGAATTAAAATTAGCATCAACAAGCTTCACACTGTTGGTTTTCAACACGAAACTATTTGGCGGCATTTTCGCGGATCCGGTACTCATTTTATGAAATGAAGCCTGGCGCCAAGTGGCGCCTTGGCACTTGTTTCGTTTGAAAAACTTGTACAAATTACATCAATGTTAGGCCAAATTCGTAATAAAATCCTCCTGTTTCACAGGATGATGTTAAATGCCTCATAATGAGGCCAAACAAATGCACGAAAGACAGAAAATAAGTAAATACTCGAGAGCCATTCAAGAGATGTTTCCGCTCTGATATCAATGCAATGCAATGCATGTTATTGAACACTGATAATGAGTAGCACATGGATATTAATGGTTAGCTTTACTAAAGAATCACGAATTATTTGTGTTTTTATACTTATATCACTTCTATGACTTCTGAGTTTGACTGTAACCTACTTTAGATAAAATGAATGGTAGAGTGCACCAGAGAAGATGTATAAGTCTAACAGTAGAATTTGCTAAATATTATGTAAAACTAGTATGAAACCCATATGAGACATCACCATCATCATTACGTATTTTTTATAGTGGTTTCACTGTGTAACATAACCATGTACACTTACATTAATCCACTGCCCAGAATGGAGATCCAAACAACTGCCAGAATTTTGTGAGACGACTGTATAGGAGAGATAGATCTATACATGTTGGAGAATGTTTAATAATTATTTACATCTTTATGTATACTAAACAAAAACCTGGTGTGACACTGAGGTCAAAGATAGACTTTTGATGAACTTGCTATGGTTAAAATGCTCAAAAACTGCGGTAAATGTGACAACAATGCATCATACAAGACAGAGAAGTAAATGACTTAAATCATCTTTGTTATTTAATTTTTTAAATGTTGGTAGATCTTTGCTAAACTAAACAACGATCAGCGGACCAGCTAGGGAGATGAGAATTCTCCATATGTTATGCGGAAAGGTTACTATTTGACCTAATTTAACTCTTGTGTCATTAAGTTTGAACATATTTGCATATATCATCATTCTGTGACAAGATATTATCACAACATGACTGTTGATGTTGTCACTTTGAT
Source organism: Apostichopus parvimensis (assembly GCA_000934455.1). Classification (NCBI taxonomy): domain Eukaryota; kingdom Metazoa; phylum Echinodermata; class Holothuroidea; order Aspidochirotida; family Stichopodidae; genus Apostichopus; species Apostichopus parvimensis. Next base: position 50,506 of record KN887718.1, on the reverse strand, counting down.
ACATTATTAGTTGTTGTTATAGTGACATACCACCAGAGCCTAAAAGAACCTAACGTGATCTAATAATTAATGTCATAAATATTAAAGAATAACAATATTTCTTTATTATATTATGTAATAGTGGTTTAGCTAAATAATCACAGAGGGGAAAATGATTTCATGCCAATTGAACTGCCCCACCCCACTCGCTTTTTTTTTTTTTGCACGACAAGTCCCTACGGGTAAAAGAACTAATGTATGGTCGGAAATAACTGACTTCAGAAATCGCTTCATAACTCGCCAGAAATGTTGCAACGGTAAACAGTTTATATGTGACTTTAAAATTCCATATTAGAGACAAATGTCTGCCCTGCATAGGGTAGGCTACGGAGTTGTATTGACCTGGCTAGGTCTCGTTAACGCTCGTTAACGGATATTGCTGTTTTATGCCTCGGCTGGTGTAAATCAAGTTTGATGTTTAAGGCAACATATTTACCATGCCAAATGAATATACATACGGTAGCCTGTCTTTTCTTAGGCATACATATTATATAGTTTACCTACTGTGTAGTGCATACTAACGGGATAGGTTCACTCACTCATTAGCCTAACGTTAGGAGTTGACTGTGTTCGAATACAATGATACTGTTCAAGTATCATTATAGGACAAAACAAAATGATGTTCCAAATAATTACAGACTTCAAAGCTTAAAAATTACTCTCTTTAATTTGACACCGCTTTATTACCTCACTATAAACGATACACCGTATGGTTACACAGCCATCGGCTTGTGTCCAAAATAAAGTATTAAAGTCAAAGTGTATATTTTGCATCACCGTGTTTGTATTTTAAGGTGAACATGGTCTGTACTAAGACAAATAGAAAGTAATATATGATATAAACAATGAGTGAAATCACATTTTTTCGAACTCCATTTACATGATGATTATTTTACTCATCATCCTCCTTTGTTCTAAATACCAATTTAGTAAAAAAAATAGTATACATGTGATACTATTGCAACGGATATTATTGTAGTAAGTATAGGTTCAATTTCTATCTCAATTAAATTACCATTTAATTGCTGAATGAAAATATTGTGAGAAAGGTCTTGGTTGCTTGGTGGCCCGGTAGCAAGAATATCTGTTGGATGTGATTGTGCGAATCTTTATAATCGCAATTTAGGAATATAATATTGTCAGAGTAAGTGAACTCACTAATAGTTTAGACGTTACGACCATCTTCACCATTTTGAAATGTTATTAACATGCCACAGTAATCATGTCTTGCGGCGTAGCCAGGAATTTGAATTTGAATTTCTATTGTTACAATGTACGTGGGAAAAACCAAGAAAGGATTGGGTTTGTAATTCTCTAGCTTTGCTTTTAACTCTGTTTTAATTGATGAATGTCATTGATTTTGAGTTTATACACTTAGGGCAGGAGTAACATGTTGTATTAATTATGTAAAAATACTGCAGTACTGACATCTATCATAAAATGCCAGATATTCTTAGCTGTTTATTCACGTTATGGCACTATTTTTCATGATAGCCCATTAAAGCCTTTTTAGTGAAATTGAGGGCTGTAATATTGTAGTCGGCTTTCCCGTGAATACGGCTACGACCAACTATTGCTTTTATTTTGGCTAACAAACAAATCGCACGCTTTTTGGTCTTATTCACTCGTTCAGAACTCAACCATACACTGTGTCAATATTCTCCCCTTTCTAGTTATTTTTATAAACTAGATAGGTCATGTTATATTGTGCGTCGGGTATAAATAAACCTTATCATAATAAATAGGAAAGCATAATCAATACATTTTTTGGTTTAATGATTGATTAATTATAGCTCCTGGTATCGATAAGACAGTAAATGACACATAAAGTATACAACCAATACCTTAACCATGAATGTCTAACAATACTCTTATAGTATTATCGGTACCTGGTAGATGGCTTTCATGACATTACTGGTACAGATAACTCACAGAGCATACAACGCACACAATAACATGAAAATTGTTTCTCTGTAATATTTATTGACTGATTATTTAGTAGAGACAGCCCGACACGGAAATCTGTTTGTGTTACATCCACACCTTAGTAACATATTAAACATATCGATTGTGTTGTAATTACCCTTAAGATTTGATGTCTTTAATCTGATTGGAATAGAATTTGGATGGATTGATTCTGGTTGTGGACAGTTGCGAAACCTGAAAGGAAATGGAAGAAATTTATAGTTAATTTTCCTTTCATAGAGATTTGGTTTTCATGTAATCAATCATTCTCCTACAGCAAAGTTAGACCTGTGTTCCGACGACATGTTAAGTGTTTTGAGTGAATGTGAATGGAGCCGAGTGGGACGGAATAGCTTCCATAATCCAGCCTGTTTAATTATAGCACCACCATGTCGATTCGGTCATCCGTGTACCAGGTCAAAGATCTCTTATAACCACAATGTAGATAGACCATGTATCTAACACTTATTAATACCTACCAGACTTCACGTAAATCCTTTGATTGTTCTGCATAGAGTAATAAACCTATAACATCTTCCTCTGTTAATTCTCTTCCTTTCTCTGTATGTATCTTTATTTTGACTACTGTTGAAAGATTTCTCAAAGAAAGACCAGAACGGAGGACTATGTTGTCCTTATCAGCTTTACTGAAAGATCTATTCAGATAAAGATGAACAATCGGGATCTGCGAGAAGACAAAAGAAAGATGAATCAATTACACAAGCAATTAATAAAGCCGAGTTGACATAAGATATGTGCATCAAATAACTATGATTTTATTGTAAATGTTAATTGAAGAACATAAATTAATTGATGAACATAAATTAACATTGAACTTAAGGTTAATGAATCAATTTGAAGATACATCCTTGAATTGATTGCTCATTATATAATTATCTCAGTTTAATTTAGTTCAAACAATAAGTATGTCTATCGAATATCTATTTTGCAGTAACTACCAACATGTAAGATATTGACTAAAAAGAAAAATTTCCACAATTTTAAAAACACGTTTTTGACTGCTTCCTCTGTCCAGGGCTGTGCATACTTACGCCAAGGTACTCTAATTTAAGGAGGGTGATGGACTCTTCAAGACTCAAGTCGGACCGTTAAGAGCGTGTTAATGATTGTTAACCGGGATATGTAGTAAAGGGAGTGTCAAATAATGTATATTTAAAAGGGATGCGAAATATGAAATCCAAGAGGTGGTTTGGTTATGAGGTAAATAGTGCACCACCGTGGCATATTTAGACTATAAATCAGGTCTATATAAGTAACCCTATGAAGGCAAGGTAATTAATATTTTTTGTCAAGTTGCAAAAAGAGGAAGTTTCTCTGGTAGCAATGGTTCAATGTCCCCTGTTCAGGTCGCAAGGAGGGGAATCCACCCCCCTTGCCTTTGCCCCCGCCTCTGAAATAGTGATTATTGTTCCTGAAATATTGGCGTTGTCTCGTCCTTGCTATATGGATGTTAACAAAAATTATCTCGATATTAGTTGCTATTAGCTGTTATTACAGTATTCAACCATATTGGACAGTCCATCATTGATATTGAATCGCGCCCTCTGTTATCTTGACGCCATTCTACATTAATGTCAAATCGACCAGGTTTTTTCAACTTATTGACGTCATATCATGAAAATTGCTACTCAGCGTATCTTGTTAGTACGACGATGTATTTTAGTAAAGTTATTTTTTCTTTGGTACAACCTGAAGCAGTGAGAAAACTTGAATAATAAATGTAAAAATTATTATTCAAACTATAAGGCCTTGGTGTAGATCACTCATTGAGAAACAGTAAATGTATGGTATTTACTTCACGCACTATGCACCTTGTCACGTTAATCTTCACCCAAGTACTTGAACCGCTATTGTAATGAAAGACATAATAAGTATAATGTTTGACAGTTTGCGTGTGTGTGTCTAGGCCGAGGTGGAGGGGCAGGAAAGGATTAAATGGAGGAATGGCATCAATCAATTTGATTTATCCAAACAAATACAGAAACATTTAAAGGCGGTGAGGTTAGGTGTATTTTGAGCTGTTGACAACAAAGCAACCCGATGGCAGGGAAATGTAATCATTCCATAGCCTATGTAAGATGTAAACAGCGATACGAGGAGCGAGAGCCATTTTCATGTTATTGTCTCCATACATTTATGACGGGTACTGACATTTTAAGCGGGAAAAAACTTACGCAAAGATTCCCTTATCTACTGCTTCGCTATTGCATTGAGAAGGTAATTTCCAACATGTGCCATATATGTAATGTATTGAGTCTTCTCAAACAACAGTTTGAGCCGAAAGGAATTGGTCGCAAAGCTCTTTGGTTGGGTCTCAAAAAGCACCCCCCCCCCCATCCCTCACCCCATCAAGAACTTTCGTTGTCCGTACAATGCATGATTGCGTGCTTTTGTGTAAGTGTAAACGATGAAGGTATTATATAACTGAACGTAGAAACAGGGTTGCCAGTTTAACCGTTTACCAGCCAAAATGCGAATTTGGCATATGGTTATTTTCAATTGCCTTGACCGGTAAAATCTCGAAGCGCCGGTGAAACAACAGTTTTAAAATGTTATCATATACTTACCACCGACCGCCTCACTTTTTACCTCCTGGCCCTATATATTTGAAAACAGATTCACACCCATATGTCGTTTATCACTTGTAATTACAATGCAGCCTCAACATTCATTCGTAATGGTATATGTGTCTATCCTATGTCTGTCTAACTTCACGGTATTATGGCCATGTTTAATGCACGTAAGAAGTATATCCGACTGTACGGAGTCACCCAGGCCCGTAGCTAGGCTGCTGCACGGATAGTCCGTTTCCTTACCCCTCCACCCGTAGACTACGGTGCCCTCCTCCACTTGGCAAAATATCTTTATTTGACCTGTTGTGCCACGAAAAAATTGCAACCCTGCGTAGAACTACTGAGTTACAGCTACGTGGGTATATGCATCACTTGGATGTTATACAGTAAACGTAGACTAACTTAGTCCATACCAAAAGATAATGTAAAAATATCACTGTGGTTGTGTTGTTGAGTATAGTGCTTCTTATGTATGTTTGAAGGAGTACTTTGTTAGGCCTAGACTAAGTTTTCTCATCCAGTTAGAAGGCTACTTTACTGTTCTCTAAAACATGGTTTTTGCCCAGAGGCAGTCGTAATGTATGGTGCTGGAACCCTGATAACATTTGACAGGGTCAGAGTGAGTCTTCTCCTTGTATTTTAATTCCATACTATAACTTCCTTTTTTTGCCATGAAGCGTTCTAAACATAACATCCTTCTCAGCTTCCAGTGGCTTTATTCTAAGGCCAGGGACGTGTCATGTAGGGTCAGGGGGAGGGGCTGCTGTCCAAGAAATTTCAACTTCCTAAATACAAATAGGTCTATTTTAACGGGGGGGCTGCTGTCCATGAAATTTCAACTTCCTAAATACAAATAGGTCTATTTTAACGTAAACGCCTGGACAGTATGTGTTATTTCACTGACATGTTTAACGTAGAATCTTTTTTCCCCTACCGATTTTGTTCTTCTTCTAATTTTTTTTTGAAGTGTAATTTCTAACACATGAGATCTTAAAATAAAGAATGTATTGATGCAACTTTCAGGGCCTGGGAAGTGCCATTTCCCGGCAATCTGGGAGGCATTTTTGACAAAACTTTTCTTGCTACGCTAAATAGTGTCATTGTGGTTCCTTTTGCGAAATGGCCCAACTACTGAAAATTTGATAAAGGCCTTGTCATATACGCACAGCAAAGCATCGCTTTGTAACATCTTGACGATACATAATGTCTAGATGTTCCTCAACCGCCCCCTCCTTTTTTAATATTCTACCCAGGCTATGGCCCTAAAGGCCCACACATGTCCCTCAGTGTACCCCTTATACCCAACATCTGTTCTGAGATTAATGCACAATCGCGTTTTATTTGTTGGCGCTCCCTTGATCAACTGCCCCCCCCCCCCTCTTCAGTGTAAGGCTGGATCCGGCCGCCCTTTGGTCGCAACAGTGTAGCGGGAATAAAAAAATCAATTGTCGGTAAATAATTTTTCCATGGAATTTAGAGTAGACGCGTACATTATTTTCCAACTTTTATATCCATGAGTTGTTGTTGCTATGAACTCTCAGCCAATGTACCAAATGGCGCTCAAATGATGAAAAAGGTCGAATGGTTGGTATGTACTGAATTATTTGTTTTCGCTTCTGATTATTATTTGAGACCATAACATATCTGTTTTAAGTTACTTCCGAGTGCGCAACGTTCATGAATTCGACAATCACTGTTAAGTGGAACCATAAGAAGGCACACCATCATTTATACTATTGAAACGTTCATGTTTTACACCGTTTACCAGTATACTAAAGTATATGCAAATACTAAAGTTAATTGTTTTGGATATAAAATATAACTTTGGTTTGGAGGGAGTTAAAAAAATATAACATTGATATCCATGTTGGCTTCTATTCATAGAGAGTTGATATATAACCTAAATGGTTGTGGAAAGAAAGTTCTAAGGCAATTGTATGTTACCACATAAATGATTAAAGTTTATTCTTTGGCCACCTTCACAGACACATCATATACAGATGTTGGGTAATTTTGGTGTGGGCTCAGCATATCTTTAAGTACATATCCAGCTATAAATACTAAGCGTTGCCTCAGCAACAAACAAACAATGTCTTGCTTTTTGAAGATTGGTGTGCAAATAACCAACTTTTAAATATATGTTGTACGATAACTGAAAAGTATGAATGAAATATCACATTAAAGAATTTTAAGTGTCAAAGATTAATGTTTTAATAACGTCATTATTAAGTACTTTTCATGAAACGATAATTGGATCTATAACCTAGTGGCGTAATTAACTTTTTGGTACTGGAGGCTAACATTTTATGTCGTACATATTATTGGTTTAATTAATTTTGTAAAAACGTAGTTGCGCTCCAGCTCTACCTCTGTATCGATTTCATATCCTAGTGGGGGGAGTGGGGGGATGTGACATATATCCGTTCTAGGAAGGTATTAGGAGAGTGCTTCCTCTCTCCATCAGAATTGTTGTTTTGGTAAAAGGCCTAAATGGAAATGTTGCTATAATATCGATCAGTTTAACAACATTTAAGAATAATAATAATAATTTTATATTTTATATAGCGCCTTTCCCAAAGGTTCGAAGCGCTTTAAAATATTACCCCAGTCAACGATAACCTGTCAAACATATAGAGACAATCCCTCCACATGGCAGCAGCTAAACAGCGCCCAGCTGACAGTTTAACTCACAGGTCCCCATGTATACACCTGGGTGAAGAGAGGCAATGGAGATAAAGTGCCTCGCCCAAATTAATTTCATTACGCTAGGCATTCAAGTCATTACATAAAATGTGACTAAAAAAGTAAAGGTGTGTGATGGTTTTACTGTCAATGAGTTTTACGCAATCATTAAAATGAGCTATCAAAGCAGTTCAAACCCACACATCGGTATCGACCTCATTTCCAATGAAGCAGCAGTTTATTGTGTAATTAATGAAATGTATACACAGAGAAAGTCTTACTTACATCACATTTAGACGCAATATCCAAGAGCTGAATAGAAGATCTTTGAAGCAGCTTGTTTTCCCCATTGTATAGCATCAACATCTTCGAGCAGATCTCTATGACACTTTTCTCTATGACATCTATCTCTCCAGCTTGTTCCAGGATGCAGAGTATGGCAAACTTATCGCAGTCTTTTCTTCCCTTCAAGTATTGTATTATCTTGCTCCCAACTCTAGCGTCAATCCCACAGCTGAATCGATAGAGGTATTGAAGATCAAATGGATCTATTTTATCAAGAATTTTCTTTACCTCAGTTGCATTTCTAGCAGCAGCAACCTTAACTACTAATGCAAAAGATGCATAATATTCACAGAACAGCTTGTGATAGAACCTTGTTTCGGTCTTCGTCTGTATGTGTTTAGCTACACTTACTTCATTTGTAACGTCAGCTACTTCTTCTTCTACCAAGATACCAACTAAAATATAGTGATCATAAAACCCTTGACCAAGTCGTTCACCGAGTTCTTCCCTACCCCATGAAAGTTGTTGATTTTCGTTACTGAGGCCCTCAAACGCTACATTACTCAGTTCAGTGTACTCAATTTCATACTCACTCATGTGCTTCTTTGTGTTCTTGTCCAGGGATTTCTTTCTCATGTGATCATGGAAACACTGTATCATGTGGCGAAATAATTCTGTAACCGACTGGAATGTTTGAAAATATTCCTTTTCGTGAGTCATGTGAGCAAACATAACAAAGAAGATAGGAACCTGACATAAGTCGTCTAGTATCGGGTTAGCTTTCAAAGCGCGCTTAATTTCCTCAACAACCTCTTCGTTATCTCCAGCAACAGCCTTACGAATGTACTGATCACGTGCTTTCTCGTCAAATCCAACTAATCTTACTCGCTTAGTATTGTATCTGTCATAGTCCTTTGGAAGATATCTGGTTGTTAAGGATACGTCAAAATCCTCAAACAGATCACTTGTAATAATTCGGTCTACGTCACTTCCTGTACGTTTGTCCTTATCAGGATACTCGTCATATCCGTCCAGAAGTACCTCAACAGAAGAACAACTTTCAATGATATTTTTAATATCCCTGGATTTGATTCGCGGTTCGTCTGGTACCAAGAAAAATGTGATTGCTTTGTAGATTGATTTGATATTTCCAAGCTGCCTTAACCGGAGAAGAACCAAAATTTCTACGTCTTTCAGAGGTGAACTTTCTACACCGTTGAACCAATCATATGCAAGCTGCAGGGTTACAGTTGACTTGCCATAGCCGGCCTCTGCTTCTATGATACGACGCGTGGATTTAATTCGGGAGTCTGTGAAGATATCTCTGTAAGAATTCACACGTACCCATTCACCTGCTGTTCTCCTAACAGAATAGAACTCTGTACCTCCTTCTACAAATACCTTATCTACACAATATAGTCTCTCCTTAATGTACGGTATCGGTTGGATAGCGTCGTATTGTGTTCTATATCGCCTTTTCAAGGCATTTACTAAAATAGACTTTTTGTCTGTGAAGAAATATAAAAGTCGAATTTACGGAGGAAACGTATTTCTAATGACGTAATGCATGTACTTGCTCGCAGAAATAAATATACAAATAAGACATGTGTTAAGTTCTAGGTATGAGGCTTGATCCAAATACTAATGCAAGTCTATCGTGAAAGTGGAAAACGTAACTCTTTCTTAGAAGTGCAACCAGACATGAAACTGTTGTGCTTACTAGAGCATGTTCAAGTAGCAAAATACAACTCTTCCAATTAAATATTGCCTGTGTAGTTAACCTAGATGTTTACAATCATGCAAACTTCGGAATATTTGGAGATTGTATAGTTGTCGAGTATATACTGAACTGAGAGTTCAGTGACAACGAGAAATTAATCATATCATTCAGAAGAATATCTGTTAATTCCCCTTTTATATAGTATTCAATTCTGATTTAGTTTATGTTTCATTCCTTTGGGAAGGCGCTATCAAGGGTTATACAATTTATTGTCGTTTATGTTGTGGAAGAATTTAAGAAACAATGCTGAATAAAAACAAAGTCGATCACATAACAATAATTTATAACAAAGAAATTACAGTAATTCTCAAATAACAGGACATGGTTAATATAGTGCAACAATACATGAAACAAACCTTGCTCTCCTGTAACTGTTGACGTCTCATTATCAGCTCTAACGACAAACGAGGGTCTTTCAGTTGAATGCGATGACGCCACAGAATCTTGAGCAGCTTGATCAGATGATGATAGTGACGGTTCTTCATATCCACTCGCTTGTTCACCCGAGGGATCCACTTCTAACGTTTCAAGCTTTGACCTAAGGTTTTCCATTCTCATGAAATGTCATCACCGAACTGTGTGAAAAGATACATTTGTGTTACCATATAGATAATCTATCTGAAACCTTGATTGAAGTGTTCTATTTTATTCGTTCCATTTGCAAAGCACGTCTCCCTGTGACATACAGAAATGCTAGATATACAGTTTGACAAGCGGAGAATTCAATCTGCACATTACGTAATTTGATAATAACGGGAACGTTTCGTTTCTGCGTCAACACGATTTTTGGGTGATATTAACTAACTTGATATTAGATGATGCGCAATTGTCTTAATTTAACCAAAAGATGCTTATTAACCAAATGTCTAAAACTACGGGAAATACAAGTGGTACTATATATGCACAACAGGAGAAACCTTAACCGTCCGCATGAAGCTAATACGCGACAACTGAGTATACATGTACTATAACTAATATCAATAAAAAATATATATTTTATCACACCACTAGAACTTTTATCTGATTTATATGAATCTTTATTTACACAAGAGATACCTTGGACTGACACGATTTGATAATGTTGAACTTTCGGAATTGCTGTGAATATACATATGTCTTCACTCATGTGTTGTGGAGGGGCGGGGTGGAGATTTATGAACTATTGCCTTCGAATGAAGAAGTTCTGTTGCTCTTCTGGTCAGTGTTCTTGAAAACCACAATATTGACCGCATAAAGACATTAGCTTAGCAAACACCTATAAGATTAGCGAAAACTTGCAAACCAATGCAGTGTTTCAATGGAAAGTTTATACTTTTGTGAATGTTTCCTTTAATTCAGTATCCGATGAAGGCAATTTACTGGTCATGGTATGTTAATACAATGTTGTTGAAAACATTGCTTTATTAATACACATACACAGCGAATAATTTACTGTCTAGTAAAATATAGAACTACTTCATGATCCCAACAATATTAATGTGTTGTTTTATGTCAGTTACATTACTCTGAGTTTTATGCAAGCATTTTGTTTGGAGCCCTTCAATCCGTCGACTATTTGTAAAACGCAACATCATGAAAAACTTTGGCCAAAAATGTAAACGAAATCAGGTCCTTTGTAAAATGAAGTTTTTCTTTCATTTCTTTAAGTTGATGTTGCTTGCGAATAATGTTGACAACATGGAATAAACAAAGGTCATGTGAGGTCAAATTAAGTTATGTATCACAGAACACGCTCGAGTGATATCGCGATAAGTATTGTATTATGATACTTAGTTCAAACAAACAGATCCATAATCAAGAAAAAATTGATGTCCTGAACTTCCTGATGAGGATGACATTTTGAGCTTAAAAATATTTAAGACTTGAAGAGAAATTGTTCTAACGTTAAACAAACATGTTAAACCCTCATAACTACACGTGAGACGAATTATATGGTTTATTGCGTAATATTAAGCTAACATGTTCTAGATGTAAAATTATATGATTTTATTAGTATAAAAAGTATTAACGCTACCATTAAATGTTAAGTAAATATGCTACAAAATAAAGAGTTCAGTCGATGATGAAACTTATATTATAACCGCTGTTGCATCAATGCTGCCTAGTGCTAGTTTAATCTATTCAGTCTCGTTGGCAATTCAAACATTAAAATGTCTTATGAAGCATAAACCGGTATTAAATACACTTGATGAGGTTTTATCGTTGTCACATCACTTATGTAACAATAGGATTATTTTAACACATCAATGTCCAGACTGGAATTTTGGCAATAAAATGGATGAATAAAACTATTATCCTCTTTTGAACAACTGTGAATTACAGTATTTCCGTCAATATATGTTACAGAAAAATTCGTCTTGTTCAAGGCTAAACAATTTCTTCAGAAAACAATAGTAGTATAAAATTGAACTTCCACTCATTGGACTATCTGTTTTCAGCTTGATATTAATATAAGGCAACTCAGATATATTAACTAACGCTAATACAAACAGTAACAAAAGTGGTCATGAGCGGGGGAGCAACAGGCTGTCCCTTTCCTACGAATACCAACAGTACAAAAAAGTTCAAGCAGAATCAAAACCTGTGTCGCTCCTTCTCGCTTTAAAACTATTCCCAATTGCTTTATTTAATTTATTATGATCAGATCAATTCCTACAATTTACTTACTGTACCAGACAAACTAAATGCTTCATTCAATGTAAGTAATAAATCTTGTTAATCACTAAAAAGGCATACCACGTTTATCCAATTAAGTACCCAAGTCATTGTCCTGCTGCATACGTATGAAAATTATCTATTAAGATCAACTAATCAAATCTAATATGTCCCATAATTGTTTGACTAGGATTGGCAGCCCACTGCGATATCTGCTGAACTTTCCGATGACCGTATCAATCAGCTTAAAGGATGTTATTGTTATTGTGTTGGACAATACAAGATAGGGGAGGGGGGTACATTTACCACGGTCAAAAAACTGTCCGTAATGTAAATTAAATGGAACTGTTAACTTCACATACATTTGGTCAAACAGACAGCTGATTGCGCGGTAGCAAGTTGATATTATCTGAATAAAGTATACAAACGCTCATAGTACCTATAGCCGCCAGGGTCAATCCATTTGGGGTTGTCTATCCCTTAAACATGTAGCCAAAAAATGTGAACAAAGCTGAAAATACATCCACTTTTTCACAGTTGAATAGGTCATATTTTTGACTTGTAGTTTGTTCCTTACAAAGGGAAACAAGAAATCCTTAATACTTTAAGGGCTTCACGAAGACATTAATTCTATGATATGTGAATTTGGGCGAAAATCAAACTTAACGAAAGCTTGAAACAAGGTTTAGCGTTCGCCGTAATCAGCGCGGTACCCTGCCTCAGGGCAGGGTATTTTTTTACCTTCTAGACATTTATATATGATGCCCTTGGTCTTTCTTTACTCTGTAGTTTCTCGTTTTACTTTGTACCGGACCAGACTCGAAAAGTTATTTTAATCTGGTCCCGCTACCTCATTGTTATAACTATGTATTAACAAATGTACATCAATGTAATTTAATGACAGAAAAACACGAAGCAAAAATAAAGTCTACTGGACAGTATTTATGACATGTATAGATTCGTCTTATGTTTTATCCATGTCTTCAGCGGATAGGTAGCTTTATCGTTTCGGTACTTACTTTAAAAAATTGTACCTCGCGATCCTTATACTCCACCGTACAAAACTTTGTACGATTTTGAATTTAAAAAATGCCTAAAAGAACAACTGTACAACGTTTGCCAGCTTCAATTCGGTTTATTTATGTACTAATTTTGCTATTGGGTAGGTTGACTCTGTTCGCTAGCTTAAAGTAAGTTCAGGATATATATTGTTTCTATGGAATACAATAAACACTCAATGCTAATCTACGGAAGCTTAAAAAGTGCCATCAACATAAAAAAAACTATGCCCCATAAGTTGACATTTTTCAGTAAATTGTTTAGATAACAAGATAAAATCTTATCGAAAATCAGAAAAATGTTGGATGGCTCAGTTGCTTTAATTGAGCAATTGAACAATTTTCTGCAAAATGTTTACTTGACAACTTATCATATCTCGTCAATTGGATATTTTGCTGCAAAATGTTAAATTGTTCACTTCATTCCATCTCAGCAATTGCAAAATTCGAATATAATTTGTTGAAAAAAAAAAGGTTTCCCCTTTGTTACATTAACTTAGCTTTTGTAGTAAGTAGTCTATGTAGCCTTCAAGCAGATAACAATACTCAGTTGCATACTTGCTTAACTAGAGTGATTAATAAGTTTGTGAAGTGAGGGCCAGTGGTACAAATGTATCGAAAAAAGTTGAAAAGTGGGGTCAAAAGATGGGGTTTCTGACTGACATTGACCGTATCGTTGACGAGTAGTGCGGGGGGGGGGGGTTGTACAAGGCAGCAATCGGAATTTTCTGGCTCCAAAACCCATCCAGTTGGAATTTCAGCCACTACACTCACCCATCCCCAATCACCAGGCCTTAGCTACGTCCCTGCAGCCTAGGCAGCCTAGGCAATTGGAAAGCTATGCTTACTTTACAATACAAATGTCTAGCAATACATGCGTAACAATTGTGTCAGACCAAGACAATGGGCATAGTTAATGAGTTTGAAATAATCTCAGTGAGAACACTGTAAAATTATTATTCAAAAATTATTTCCTTACCTGTGTAATGAGGGAAGCATTACTGTAGGAATAAATCGGCATCCTTTGCATAAAAGAAGCATGAACAGTTTTCATGCAGTTACACACAAAATTGCGACGTCTTTACAATGGTAACACTAAGTGCTTGAGTGCTACGGTATATAGCGTACGTGACTCGCTGTCGACAATTCCTCTCAGTTAATGTGCTAATACAACCCATATCTGATATTTCAGACTCAGTTGTTTACATTAGGTAAATAAGACGATCAAAGGTCTAGTGCTGTATTCTGATTTGGGCAAAATAGCTGTGGTTTAAAAAGTTTCCTGCATGAACTTGAAGCTAATAAATAGAACAGATACACATACTCGTCGAGTAATTTTGGTAATTATTTTCAACTAGTTACTTGTTTCTACCTGAACATTTTCCTTTGTGTAAGTTACTCTTGTAGCCTGACCTGTGACTGCACCTGCTCTTTTTACCAGCAAGGTAATTTTTTTTTCAAATTTGTATATTTTTAATCGCGGTTATTTTACAGACGTTTGTCTTGTGTAAATAATGAATACCGTAATGTTCTGTTAGCATCCCAAAAGCTAGATGCAAATCTTTACACAGAAATGATACATGTGCTTTATGTGGGTGTCTTCGGTGCTTTCTGCTCCTATAATGACTATCAAATAATGGAAAAGAGCAGAGAAACCGATTTGATGCTAGCCGATCTAGCAATACATTTCTTTCTTCTTTTTCGTTGTTGATAACTTCCCAGGTAGTTTCAGTTGTTCATTTATTTACGTATCTATTCAGAAAGTTAACTCTCACTATATGATTTAATGTGAATCTTACATAAGGATTGCGCAAAGTTTATTTGTAATGATTAAAACACCCTCATTAGATAACAAACTCTCTAGTGCGTTAATATACACTATATCTTTGGAGACCACCGTCAGTGACTTTCAAAGTTACACAGTGCCTGTATTTAAAACACAAAGACTGAGTAACCACCCATTAAGTAAACATACTAAGGTTAACTTATAAGACCTGAACCCTTCCTATCTTATGTAAATTCAATTGTTTGATTCGAATGATCGTCCTTTGGAACGCATTAATTATTGAATCGTGATGAACTTTCTGTTTATTGTTAGTTTAGAACGCATAGGGATGGCGCCATGCTACTGGCGCTTATCTATGTGTTATTCACCTTACACGGTTGTCAAACTTCCTGGTGATGTTTCAATACAAATAAAACCGACGTTGGTCGTAGCTCTTTAATCAATATTAAAAGTAAAGTAATCGTCATTAAATTTGCTTCAATCCATTGATTTTTACAATTAAAATCAGTCTGCCATTACCGCCACTACGTGATCAATTCTGTCTATATAGAATGTTGTGCTAGTTCGGCTTCATCAATTGCGTTTCAAATTTGAGAAAGCAAAATATATTTTTAACTAAAAACAGCATTGTGTTAAATATGTATGACACATCTTGTTCATATACGATGAATGATGAATACATTAATCCCTTCTTTGAATGAATTATTGTCAATATTTTCATATGCATCATTTTCATATAACAATTTATCTAAAAGCTATGAAGGTAATTAAAGCTCTTTAGATAGATAATGTCAGATTATGATAGTTTATCAGTATTAAAGTACTCAGTATTAGTTTCCCGCAACATCCCCCTTCCCCTCACACATGATACATCAAAATACCGTGGGATCCTAAAAGTTCATTTAAGGTTTCATTCTATTGTAAAACACAAGAACACCTGAGCATGCCATTTCAATTGTCCCGGCTTTTGGATCAGAAATATTACTCTAAGCGGTTCCTCCCAATCCCCCTTTCATCACACCCGTTAAGTATTGTCAGGCTGGTATCAATATTACAATATATGGATACACAATAGCGGGGAAATTGGAGACTGGCTATAAGAACCTCAAATTCACATACATTACCAATGAATACTGAGGCCTCTCTCACTCAAATCTAGATTATTCACATCGTCAAGATTTTTTTATTTGGGGGAGGTGGGGGTGGGCTTTCAATACAATCGTAACATAAATTACACCACCAAAGGTATGGCATTGAACTGGCCGATTTGGGACTGGGGTAGCCGATTTGTTTGGCATGGCGGAAGGGAGGCATATGGCCTTGCTAAATGTAATTTAATCTAATATTAAGTGGTTTAATTTGACCGACTTAATAGACTCGTATTGAACCTTTTGTTTGTTGTTAGTGTATGATGCCTAGTGATGGCGTCGTGCTACTGGCACTTCTGTTATTCACCTTAAAAGCCCCGCATGATGTTTTTATATAAAAACAAAAGTTGTTCATAGCGCTGTTATCAATATTAAAAGTAAAGTCATCTTTCGTTAAATATGCTTCAATATAATAGCTTCCAATTATGAACGGACTGTCATAACCGCCACTGCGTGATCAAGTATGCCTATATAGAATGTGGTGTTAGTTCGCCTACATGAATTGCGTTCCAAATTTGAGAAACAATATATGTTTTAAATTATTAACTTCATTGTGTTATATATGTTTAGCACGTCGTGTTCAGCTTGAATAATGTGTATGCAAATAGGTCAGAATAGCTCACTTCCATAACGCTGTACGACACGATGATGCACAATTCGTTTGTCGAAATACATGATGAAGTAAATTAGTCTCCTATTTGAACAAATTATTGTCAATATTTTCAACTGCATCAGTATTATATAACAATTCACCTATAATCAATGAAGGTTAGTAAAGCTCTGCAGATAGATAATGCCAGACAATGTTAGTTTAGCAGTAGTAAACTACTCATCATTGTTTCCTTACACTCCCCTTCCCCTCACACATGATACATCAGCATACCTTGGAATCCTAAGTTCACTTAAGGTTTCATTTGATTTACATTCCTAATGTTTGGAAGCAATTGATGCATCGTTCTATTGTACGTCACAGATAAGAGGGTGCAGGATCAGGGTTTTGGAACAAAAATACCAATATAACATGTTCCTCCCAATCTCCCTTCCTTAAGTATTGCCAGCTTGTTATATGGGATTGATGATAGTGGGAAAAGTGGAGACTATTTCTGGCTGTCGAATCTCAAAATTACAAACATTACCAATAAATACTCAATTAATTCTATATTACTACACATCCCTCAGACTGAAGTGGCCGATTTCTTTCGATTTCAATACAATCGTTACAGATATTACACCATCAAATGTATGGCTTTGAACTGTGTGAGGCATATTGACCTACCTACATGCAATTTAATCTAAACTTTCAGCGGTTGTATTAGAGTATGTTACTCTATTATCTCTGAAATCTTCAAAACTATCGTCATTTGCGATATTTGACTTCACAATATGGAATTATTGAAGAGATCAGTACTGATTGAATGTGATTTTTGTGGATTAAAAATACACTATTTAAGGGTAAGTAAGCAGCAAATGAACTGCAAATCTTTTATTATTCTCCAGCTTACAATTCCGAATATAATATTATAAATGCTGGCTCATTAAAAAAGATTTGTTTCTTGGTTTATTTGGTTAATATGAAGAACTTTTGTTCTTTGAATGTTCAATGAAATAGCTTTACCTTAACCTTTAATATGATTATTGAATTGACTACTTTCTGAACTTATTGTGAGCACGGTTGGGTCAGCGTGTGGTTGCAGTCGGATCGTAGATTAGCCGCACAGTAGCCCGACGCCACAGTTTAATATTCTGCTCATCAGTCTACAGTGGGGCCGCAGTTGGACTAATTTCTCTTCCTCATTGGGTATCCAAAAGAATCGGATCGGAGTCGGGTCTTTGATAGCCGCAAACTGCCACGACCCTACTAAACTGCAATATTACAGCCCCGACATATTTGATATGCCCGATGCAGTTACGACTTGGACCGACAGTCGGATCTTGGTCGGGCCGGGAGCAAAACTCTCAGCAAACTGAACCGACCCGACTGATTTTTCGTCGCAGTTGCGTTGGTCACAGTCGGAGTGAGTTTCTCTCTTTAGACTAGAAGTTTTTCTCGTTATTAAAAATTTATTATAGAACCACTTTAATGGCCATTAAAGTCTCTGCTATGCAGTTATAAGGTTTTCAATTTAATACTTATGTTTGTTTTCTATATTTTTCTGCGTTTTGTAACCGCTATAGGTATTACTTCCACTTTCTATTTTCACAGAACTTCTGTCCTACTTTGTTTTATATCTTCTTGTTCAACGCGCTTTGACATTGTTATTGTTTAAGGCGTATTACCAAAAAAAGGATCATTTATATATAAAATAGGATAAAAGAAACTTATTAACGTTATAAACTGATGTTTGCCCTTCAAGTGCATTTTATCATTACGTTACAAGTTAGCTCAGTTGATCGTGAGAGTTTTGCGCCGATATAATCATGTATAACTGTTTGTCAGCAATCAATTACTTTCCATTGGATCCAGACTCACATTCAAAATAACTTGCTAACCGTTACATCAAAGATGAGTTTCTAGCACAAGTCCCAACCACGATCAGCTTCCATTGACTTTACAGACATAGTATCATACGAATGATATTTCAAATCCAGTTGTTTGCATTAAGCTAAATAGCAAATCAAGCTTTTACAACGTAATATCATTTTGGAAAAATGGCGGGTTTCTTCAGTCATATGGTTACATACGAATGAGCTTACCTGTAGTCTGTGTTAAAGTTCATAACTCACGTGACTTTGTGTTGTATACAATTCATATACGATGAACTTTGCAACGTACTTCGTACGTGATACGACTTAACTAGTTGATTGCTTAGACTATTAATCGGTTACAGGATATATTTATAATGCACGTTTCATTTGCATACAATCGATGGATGTCTCCATCCATGCTTGTTGTACTTTGCACCATATCTCGTATCTAAAATAACGTATATAGTTGTTTGTATAGTGACATTTAACCGATGACAGAGTAAATTTATTTTCCACGTTCCATTTGCATACAATAAATTTATATCTTTATAGTCACCACGAGCCTAAATATCATCAATATTCCATATCTCTTAACGTAAACGTGAGCTTGAGAGAGAGAATGGGCGGAATGGAGCAACAGGTTGTCGATTTCTGCGAAACTTGCACGCACTTATTTCCCTCTTTTTAAATATATTGCTACGTGAAACGTGGAATTAAGTAGTTAACCTATCGACACGAAAGCTGAAGAGCATTTTCACCTCCACCGTAAATGAATAAATGGGATATGGAATATAATAAAATTTCGTTTACAAGCTTACCTCGTCATGTCACTATGGAAGCGTGCCAATTACTATTAGGTAAATACTACTTTACCAATAATACAAACAACATATGGATCCTTCCAGTTTAATTTAAACGAGTTTAAACTAAAATGGCACTGGGTCATTGCCTTCGCCACCGCTTTATGACGCAAGGTTGGTGAAATTGTGCAAATGATATCATGTTTTATCTCAGGAAGGCTAAAATGTGCCACGTTAAGTTCTTAAAATTTCCGCGACGCATGATTCAAGATACCGTCAACTCTTGTAATGGGAGCGGTTTTTAAAATAATGTAATACAAAGACATAAATATGAGAAGACCAGTTGGTTTAATTTACTTCGAAAAGTTAATTCGAAACGTCGGAATCAGCTTCAATCCGTAATTGATATAACAATATTACTAAAACAAACATATGTTTATAATGCTAACAGAATGTTTTCACTGGAATGTGATGCCAGATCTTTTTATTTTGCGCTGGGGAATTAAGCCAACTGTAAAATTTTATTGTCCCTGTTTGTAACCCTAAAACAACTGAGTTGAATAAGCCTCTTGCTAAGGGCAAATCAAAACACCGTGAGAAATGGTAAATTTCGATGATATTATTGACTGTCTGTCAATTGGTGGGCGTGGCTGGTGGTGAAAACCCGACTCTCGTATACCTACACTAAGCTAATATATGTTAAAATGATAAATATTGTTTTGGGTTCGTCGTCAATCCATGCAGTCCTCAAATAGTTTCGTGTTCGTATGGAGTTTACGACCACTATAAGAAAGGATAATAATCCGTACTATTAGTATATTTCTTTTTGATGGGTTTAAGCCAGAATATGTTAATTTTAACTGCCAATACTAATACAATTATATCCATGAAACCACCAGTTATGTCTTTCGTTGATGGTAAAACATCAAAAAGTAGGTAAAATTCTTTGCAGATCCTGAAGATTGTTCAATGAGATCGAACTGTATGTTGATAAACTCAACTTATCGTCTTCCTTTAGTTTAGAAATGCATCTTGTTGTTGCATAGTTACTGTTAACCGGTTAATATTCATATTCCAAGTCTCATTTGCTTACAATAAATTGATAACATTTTTGTGTGTCACAGAGAGAATAGGCGGAAGAGAGCAACGGCCTGTGATTGACACGTTTCTCCAACGTATTTGACTTAACATTCTTGTGTCGATTTCTACGAAACTTGCCCTATTTTTCCCTCTTTTCAAGTATATTACCACGTGAAACGTGGAATTAGTTGACCCATCGACACGAAAGCTAAGTAATATTTTCACACCCTGGTTAGTTAATTCATGGGATATGGATTACGATCAAATTTCGTTATCAAGCTTACGTCATCACGTTACTATTGAGACGTGTCTAAGACTATTAGGTAATCACTATATAACAATCAACAAAACATTGTAAGGTATCCCTTCAGTTAAATGATTTGGAACTAAAATAGATCACTGCCTCCGTCACCACTGTATGATAAAGGGTTGGTGCAAAGTGCAAATGATGCCAATGCTTTATCTTCAGGAAGGCTAGAATATGCCGAGGTGAGTTCTTGCAATATCCGCGAAACATGATTCAAGATACCGCAAACTCTTGAAATCAGGGCGCTTTAAATAATGTTATACAAAGGTTCATAAGAATACCCATTTGTAATTTACATATGAAGGTTAATTCGAGACACGGCATCCATTTTAAAATGTAAATAGTATACCAATATTAATGAAACAAATATATATTTAATTTGCTTACTAACTTTTCACTGGTATGTGATGCCAGATCTAGTGATTTTTGCACTAGGAAAGAAGGCAAACATTAGCCTCCTATTGTTCCTGTTTGTAACACGAAAACGACCAAGATTAATAAGCAATATGCAGCGTGCAAATCAAAACACTGTAGGAATGGTATAATTCGATGACATTTAACTGTCTATCAAACGGTGGGCGTGGTTTGCATTGAAAACCCGACTTTCGTATGTCTACTCTTAGATAACAGATGTAGAAAATGATATATATTGTTTTGTGCTTGTCGTTAGCCCATGCAGTCCTCAAATAGTTTCTGGTTTTTATAGAGTTTACGACCACAATAAAAAGGGACGATAATCCGTACTATAAGTTTATTCTTTTCGATGGGTTAAAGCCAAAATACCTTAATATAACTATCAACATCAATACAATTTTATCCGAGAAATCGCCAGCTCTGTCCTTCTTTAATGTTTAATATTCGAAAAATAGTTAAAACTCTTTACACATCCTGAAGATTGTTCAGTGAGATCAGGCAATACATTGACAAACTAAACTAGTCGTCTTCGTTTGATGAAGAAAATGTCTAGGAAATATTTTTCTAAAGTCTTCAACACCGATAAGTAACACTTTGGTATAGGCTAACTGTTACTGTTTCTTTACATTGTAATATTATGTGACGTGTATGGAGTGATGGAGGAATAGTGATGGTGGGAAAATGAACATTTTCCTTTTGTCAATTTTAATTCTATTTTGGCGAATTCCACGACATAATTTTTCTTTTAAGATGTAGTTAACTGTTAGTTGATTTGAAGTACATAGCACATATTTTACAGCTATAATCTCTAGTTGTTGTTTCTTAGATCTGTAAATATTCTGACCACGTATTCAATGCGGGGAACTCCAAGCCATTGTTTTCTAGATTTGAAACTAACTTGAGCTAATCTAATTACATAATCGTCTCAAATGATAAGAAACTTGGCTACTAGAAACATGTAACATGGTGGCAAGCAATAACAGGAAACACTGTAAATTTAATGTTTCTAGAAAAGATAGTTTGTCTATTATCATTGTTCCCTCTCCGTTTCATTTCTTTTCCTTTGTTTTATTCTTGGTGTAGAAACATTATAACGTAACGTGACATTGCATGAAAAGTTACCCGTAAATAGCTAATGCCCTCTTCGTAGCAACTTTGGTTAAGGTTTGTCACTGTGACTGTTTCTTTACATTGTAATATTTGTGGCGTGTATGCATGATGGAGGATTGAATTCTTTATTCCTTTTGACAATTTTAATTGAAACTTGGCAAATTCCAGACATAGTTTTCCTTAACGATGTAGTTTAACTTCATGCATAACAATATAACGCAAAGTGATGTAGCATAAACAGTTACCCGTAAACAGCTAATGCCTTCGCCATACCCAAACTGACTGGAACATCTTCAGTTAAAGCATAAAAGCATTACTTGTATAAATGGGTGACATTGGAAAGGGTAGGAAGATAATATTAGAAAATACTGCTGAATTGTTTTGTAAACGGTCAATTATGATGAAATTGAACAGGTACAACAAAAAGCTGAAATGCATAAAGATAACAAATTTACCTAGCAAGTATACTATTTTAATCAATTTCATCAACCTTTAATCTCCAATGAATAGTTGTTCACATGATGATTATCGCATATACACTGATAAATTCCTTCATGTATCAGAGACACGTCATTAATACGTAGTGAATTACTAGAATCAAGTGAAACAGTGTCTTTGATAGGACTTTTCATGCTCGGAATCCAATTAAAAAACAGAACTTCGCTCTCAAACTTCCAAGTTTTGTTTTGCCCCGCACCGCAACAATTTTGTAATATAACAAATTCCGATGTTTCCTTCACGATGAGATAATGACCCAAACTGTAGTGGATGCAGTACATTATAAGAAGAAGACAACGTATTTTAATGGCAAGAGACATACTTAAATCAATATATTTAATACGATGGACGACTAACTGGAACGCAGAATACCTTACAGGTTTTTCTTGTTTAGATATCCAACGGTTGATTCTTCAATTAAAACACTATAGAGAAATAAACATACTTTGAAAAATCAGATAGTATACATTGCGGTTGACCTAATAGTTATTCTACTAAAAAGTAATATTTAAACTTAGCTTTGAATTTCAAACGAACAAAGAACAATTCAATTTACACATATTCCTACAACTTATTCTTGCTCACAAAATCTACGGAAGCCGCTAAGTGCATCTGTGAAAATGTCAAGTTACGAATTATATGCTAGTGTTCTTCATGTTCTTCGTGTATGATGCACACGATTTGAAATTGTTCAGAAGCAACTGTTGTTGATGAAATAATGTGTGTGTGCCTATCCGAAACATATTTTGTGCATCGAAAAATGTCGAAAATGTGGTCCTTATATTCAACGCTTCAGTTTTGTTAAAAGTTTCTATTGCACTAGTATGTATCTTAGCACCCGTAAATTAAACAATCTTTTCCATTATTCCCCACCCGTCATAATTTGTATATATTTGTAAATATATTTCATCCAACCATCCCCAATATTTGGACAATAATCGCATACTTTGTGTATACTAGAACATGTTTCAATGACTCAGGTGATCCTATCTTTGTATAGGGATTCTAAATGCATTCACATTGTACCATTTGACGTCAAAATATGCCAACATTTTGGGTGGCATTACCTCGGAGCCCGTAGATTGTTTGCACCTTCGTCGCATGCCCTTCCGTTAAAACTAGTAAACACTAGGGCATTTGTTATACATATCAACTGCATTGACGTTTCCATTGCATGTGAGAAGGAACAATATAGTTTTATAACATGCTTCACAGTAAACGAAAAACGTCTGCTTATTTATTAGGGACAGCTGTTCATAATTTATTGTGTGTGACAGTGATAAACCGAGGGACCTTAAAGCCGCCATCCACAGTGTGTTATATATTGTTCTAAGTGTTCAAAACATTCATATTAAGGATGTTACCGATATTAACGAGTTACTTCAATACATAATTTGAAAGAAGTTTGCATTGTTATTGATGAACAGGTCTTCAATTATTGATAGATCAACTTAAAGGTGTAGTAATATTCTAAGTCAATAGCAAAATATTTGTTTGCTTGTAAGCACAATCTATTGATTATCTTTGTTTCTACTTTTAGCAATGGGTGTCATTGGAAAAATGGCGAGGAAATTATGCTGTTAGGTTAAGCCAACTTCGTCAGGCTGTGTAATAAAAATTATATATATTACAGTATAGATATATATTTGTGAATAAAACAAAGATTTCGTAAATCTCATAGATTGAAAAAGAGCGCAACAACGCTGTTAATTTAAATATGGTTTCATTCTCGCTCATCGATGTTCTATCAATGTTTAAACAGATTGAAAGGGTTGCTGTCAGAGATACTTCAATCATCCTTTTACTGAAAGTTAAACTATTTATGATTGAGTTAAAACATAATTAGTTTAATATACAGTGAGTAGGTTTGCCATTGTTTATTACGAACCAGTTCAGTACAAGTTTCAAGGAAATTGGTTCATTCTCTCGGACTGATAGTTTAATACTCCAAACCGTTACAAAGAACGAGTAAATGATTGAAACGGAGTAGTTTCGTATTTATTGAATGTTAATTGGTCATAAAACAAGAGCGCTCTTATAGAAGCTCAATTAATATATAAAATAAAGTTTATAATACAGCCACGAACAATTATATCACTTTCAGGTAATTAATGGATATGAATACAGCTCTCTAAAAAAACTTGAAAATTGTTAGACATGTAGAAACAACAAAGTATCGATCCTTTGAAGTGCTTAGGCGCCGGTCATCTTTGTATTGTTCCCAACTATTGATTAGACAGCAATTTAAAACGAATATGAAAATTTCTCGATCTGCAACGTCAGCTCTTACAACCACACAAACTGGAATTAATGACCCAGTCGTTGTAAAGCTTTAATACCATTAAATATGATACCCCGAGTCGCCACATTGACTGCTACCCAGTATGTATTGGTGATAACATTTCCTTCTCAATATTATTTTCACTGGCCGCTGGAAATTAATGTATAAACGTATCATTTTATTGTTTGGCTTACGGTCAACCAAGATCTAATGGAACGATTTGACTTATTAAATAAAATAATAAATAAAAATTCAGGCTTAGTTATATAAAGGTCGTCATCTTAGTAATTCCCATTTATTGTTTACTGTTAATACATCAGCATCCTTTGGAGTGTATTCATATTTAGTTTGAAGGAGCAACGAATTGGAAATCATATGGCATGTATTAATAAACTCTCAAGTTCATCTTGAGAAGGTTAATATCTGTTCAACTAATATATCAACATGGCAATCAGTTAATACAAGTCTTAAGCTTTCAGAAAAAATAAGGGGGCGCTATACCTCACCCAGACAAAGTTATTCAAAGAATCCTAGTGTACAGCACATAAATATATATTATATAGGTGGTGTACAACCTAAACAGTTGACATTCTTGTACATAGTTTAGAAACATCCAAGATACCAACAATTACTTAAAGAGTAGGGGGACACATGTGAACCCCTCTTCTGGACGACATCAGATGTTTGACCCCCCCCCTCCCCCCACCCCTTCTCCTAGTAGTACAAAATGATGGTTAAGCCCCATAACGTCACAAATACGTCAACCTGATGAAATGTTTCTGGATGATACTAAACTGCTTGATTACAATTATGAATTTGAATACAACACCATTCAATGAGACATACAATCCTTTTTCTACAATGTCTTTGTTATCAACTATCTCACAGACTCATTTCACTTTTGAATACTGATTATAAAATTTGTTCAAAAGCATTAGCAGCGAGGGTAAGAAGAGTTCTTTCTTCTATTATTGGCCCCAATCAAACTGGTTTTATGAAAGGTTGCTTCATCGGCGAGAATATTCGCTGTCTTCTTGATACTATTGATTTCTGCAGAGAAAATCTATCTCGGGTTTTTGACTGTTAATTGATTTTGATAAAGCCTTTGATAAGTTGAATTGGAATTTTATATTTCAGTGTTTACATTTGTTTCAAATTTACTGACATTTTTTGTCATTGGGTCCGTACTATTTATTGCAACCCTACGGCATCAGATATTAACAACGGTTAATCATCGAAGTCTTTTTCTATTTATAGAGGAGTGAGACTTTAAGTCCTTATATCTTTATGATCTGCGCTGTTAATTTAGCTATTAATGTTAATTCCAATCCACTTATCCGTGGTATTTCAATTCTTAATGAAGAGATTAGGATTATGCAGTCTGCAGATGATACTACAATTTTTCTTAATGGTTCCCACACTTCTCTGAGTGAAATTGTTTATATTTTTAGGGATTTTGAATTAGCATCTGGCCTTAAAGACGTTAACATCAACATTTTCAAAAACAGACTCAAAATACATATATGTTTGACTGCCTCTCCTGAGCACTAGCGCCACTGAGCACTGGTTTTCCTCTGGATATTGGCGCTATATAAATTTGCATTTATTATTATTATCATTATTATTAAAGTAAACTATGATAAAGCCAATATATATCCACTTTGCCCTTTGATTACTAGGAAGCCTCATTTTATAGATAGTTAATGATCTTTATTGGCCCAATGGCCCAATCACTGTATTGGGTATTGTGGTTAGTAATGACAGCTTTCTCGCCTCAATAATATTCATAATATGTGGTCATGTCGAGACCTGGCCCCTATTGATACAATTGTTCTAGTTAAGTCATTTGCAATCTCTCTATTTGTCTATCTTTTTCAGAATCTTACGAACCCACCTGAAAATTTCATTAAGTTCATTGAGTCGATTATTTATAAGTTTATTTGGTCAAGAATACCTGATAAAATTAGGCGTACTACTTTAATAAACTATATTTCCAGTGGTGGGTTAAAAGCAGTCCATCTTAACAGCTTCGTTGATGGTTTAAAATGTACTTGGGTAAGGCGATATCATGACAAAAGTGTTGCGTTATGTAGATTATACTTTTTGGCAAACATGTTTGTAATTATTCGTATGAAGACATTAAGATTACTAATAAGTTTTTAAATAATGTTATCCACGCCTGGTCCCGTTTTGCATTTCAGAACCCAACTTGTCATATCAAGGATCATATCATTTGAAATAATCATTACATTAAAGTTGATCATAATTTTTTTATAAATCCTGGCAGGACACGGGGATTACATACTTAAAAGATTTATTAGATGACAACTATTTTTTCTTATCACACTCGTCGTTGACCAAAAAAAAATTCTTTAATTGTCCTCTTACAACGTATTACGGTATTATCCACACAATTCCCAGTCATTGGAAAGAGTTATTTACCCAGGGTGATAACAATCGGGTGTCTTTACTAGATTCTATCCATAACATGCCATTCCTTTCACGTTATATAAATAATCAGCTTATCCAGAGATTCGTAACACCACCGACGACAATCTCTAAATAGAATTTTCACTTCAATATAGGTGAGCTTCAGTAGAGAGATATTTTTCAGATTCCTTTCCAGTCACTTAGAGATACTAAGATTCAATACTTTCAGTTTCGCTTTATACATCGTATTCTAGGTACTAATTATTTACTCTTTTTTTTAATGAATAAGGAGGATAATTAACGGTGTACGTTCTGTGGTTAAAGAGATGAAACGTTAGTTCATTTATATTGGGAGTGTAATATTAACTCCAATCTTATTTTAAATGTTTGAGCAGAAAATATTAAACAGACAATTTGTTTTCTCTAAGCAAGATATATGTTTTGGTTATCATCTTCAAGTAAGACACCCTATGAATTTCCTTATCTTTCATATGAAGTATTATATTTGTGTAAAAAGTAAGTTGGCCTGACGTTTCAATCCTAGCAGGATCTTCTTCAAAGGCTAAATGACAAGTGACAGTAACAGAAGGGACAAAAACACGCACAGAATACAGACAGGTTTATGAGCATGGTGAACACAAAGAGATAGGTGTTAGGGGATTAGTAGACAAGGGCTGGAGAGAAGAAAGAAAGAAAGAAACCAACAGGGGAAGAGGAGAGGTGGGAGATAAACAGTGGAGGGACAAAGAGGATTAAGGGAAGGGGTAGGGAATAAACTTGAGATGGACAAAGACAGAAAGGTGTGGAGAAAAAAGGGTGAAAACGAGCTATGAGAAGGGTGGGGGGACAAGGAGAGAGGGAGGTGGGAAATAGGAGAAAAGTGAGTCATGTCCTTCCTTAATGTTGAGCCCATGAGGTTGAATGGTGCGAAGGCGTTGCATCCACAGCCTCTCTCTGCTGATTCGTACTAGGTCAGGACGGCTACCTAAGGATTCAATCCCCTGTAGGGACATGTCGTTAATGGTATGGTTGGGAAGGTTAAAGTGTTCTCCAACTGGGGTCTCAGTGTTCATGGTGTTGACTGAGATGAGAGTATGGAAGTATTATATTTTATCAGGAAAAAATGAACAGAGGTATTCCAAATACAAATGCATTCTTCAATAAGTTTAAATTGTTACTACAGGTGAAGAAATATCTTCATAAGTGCGAAACTTGCTCTCCCATTTCTTACAATAACCTTTACGCAACATTTTCTAGTTGTTCTTCTCTTTTTGATGATTAGGTTTTCGGGGTCACTATTTATTTGTCCTGATTCAGTTATACCTTGATTATCTGCTGCGTGGGAATGTTTATTATATATATCGAAATTCGTATAAATCTAATATACTTGGTTAATCGATCACTTTAATTTTCACAATTATAGTCGATATTTAAGAAATAGCTATTGTTTATTTACGAAAATGGAAAAACAAAATTGCACATTGAATTCAAAGTTTGAATAAAAGATGGCAAAAAGAAAAAAAAAATCTCACAGACGCGGATAAGTCTACAGAAAACAACGAAGTGCTTGTAGCCTATGGCTGTAACATAACGTTCATCTACTACGCACTTGGAGCCAGACCAGCAGTGAATCTAACATTGGTTATAAATGAGATACCCTGACTTATTCGATTGCCGACACATAAACGATTGTTGCAATGAAATAAACCAGAAAGACTTGACTTTGATAAATGTATCATTGAGAATCTTACAAAAGTATTACAGTCTCAAATAACTCATGAAAAAATCAACCGACGATGTTTTTACAAATGTACATGTGTTCTGCATTATCATGTATTTTTGTTATTTAAAAGGCCTGTACAAGATAAAACCACATAGTTTTAAAGAAATCAGAAACATAACAGAAGTTGTCAAGTGTATACGTGCTTACTGACACATGTAATTTATAATAATGCTATAGTTGCAAATATCAATTAAATGTGACAGATTGTTGTGAAGATATTATAATAGCTAAACAAATCAATCGCCGAAAACTAGAAACATAAGAGCAAATCGTCTAGCCTATTTCTCTAGGTAGTGAACTATAGGTGATAGGTTATAAGTATATACAAACACTCAACTACAATGTCGGAGATAGGAAGCTTCGCGTATTAAGAAACCATGGTTTTAGGTTATTTTCAGTCTTTGAAACTGTCTCAAATAAACAAAATAGTTATGCATGGTTATTGATAATAGAGTAGTTAGAGTCAGTTTAAAAACATGCTGACTGTCTGGGTCACGCCACACTGTAAGGCAAACATAACGTTAATTGAAACAAGTCGCGCTGAATTATTGTTATTGATTATTTACTAAAACAACAATTAGAGGGCAAATATTGCAATAACTGACTTTCGTGGAATATTTTAATTTGTATAATTTTTACTTAACTCTTACTTTTATTTGTTTTTAATTTGAGATATTATAGTTCATTCAGTAGTTTTTTCAATGCTGGGATTAATCAGCATGTATATGTTTACATTAAACATGAAATGAGCAAGGCCTTTTGCAGTGGCTGTTGACACTATCCTGCTAGCATCCTTGGTATAGTATCGGTGCATCACGTCCCTTCCGATGCCGTACGGATGTTTTGCCATTCTGATTCCCTGTGGATAATCATATATATTCGTCATCAGAAGCATTTCGCATCGCTAAACAATCAATCACCGAGTTTGTATAAATTGTACGTTATTGTGCCATTTCATTTAATTCATTCCTAGGTTAAACATTTCCATTTGATGAATGCAAAACGCATAAGAATACTTTATCAAGAAGAAAATAGGAAGTAATTGAATCCTATCGCCAATAGGTTCGGAATATTTCCACTGAAATAAGATAGAAAAGATACATTACAAATAACCGTATGGTAAGCAATTCACCCAGCAAGCTTCATTGTTATACTTGTGTGATAAATATTTGCATTGAGATGTGTTCTGGAGTTCATTTGATCGCCCGTATAGCTTAGTGTATATCACTGCAGGGTCTAACTTACATTCACTGAATGGGTGAGATTCCAATAAAACATCACTAGTGATCATGAACCGTGGCAACTATTGTTTCTAACTTAAAATATTCAGTGTATGTCAGTGTTTCTTATTATTAAGAATTCAAACTCTAATAATGTCCTCTTTTTTTTCTACATACAAATACATATTAATTTTCAATTCGAATGGAATCTTATAAAATGATATCCGGTAAGAATATAACAAACGCAAACGCAAATTTATTCCAAATATGATCACAAACTATAATAACATAAATTCATGATACACCTTTGCTACAACAAAGGTGACGGGTTAAGAAGGCGAATAGATCTACTGAAACGAATAGACTATACTTTACTTAATTTAGGCTTAAGCTATGATTGATTTATATCAGTCGTTTTGTTGTATGTGAGCCAATCACAGTACCATTGTATAAGATGAAAGCAAATGCATAAGACCATACTCATTTATCATCTTCAAAGTTTTCAGCAAAAAATGAAATCCCAGAGAATTAAGCTTATATTTACAAACGTTTAGTTTGCAACACTATTAAGCAGCTTTTTGTGTCCAAATAACTATTGGGTTGGTAACGACAACTATACGTATCAGTTTTAGTACCGAGAAGACGAAATGATTATGATGGACTACACTAAAAAACGGGAGATCAAATACATGTAAGCATTGTCAGGCAGTGGTGAGTATAGAACTAAAGTCCAGAGTGACATGTCCTAAGATATCTTGCATATGCAATGTTTTTGGTTTACATTAAGTATAAATATCGTTCATTCCGTTCAGAATTAAGAAACTCAAAATATTGAATAATCCGCTCTATGTTTTGTTTACGGAGATTGATATTTCACGAATTTACAGTATATAATTTAATTAACGCCTACCTCCAATAAGTTTGAAAATCTTCCACCTGGAATAAGAAATTACAATGACCGTATGGAAAGCAATTCACATGGTAAGATTCCTTATTATAATCGTGTGATAAATATTTACATGGAGATGTGCTCTGATTTACATTTGATTTTTCATATAGCATATAGTGTATCTCACTGTATGATTTGCCTTCCAATCACCGTATGGGTGAAACTCTTCATTATGTTGCCAGATATAATAACATCATCAGATTATGTTGCTGCTGTTGTTAATATCAAGTTTTCTCGCCTCTTAATTGTAGCCTCTGCTAAGGGCCACCGTGTAACGAATTTTAATTTGAAGTTCCTCTACCGTCGTTTTAAAACTGCATTGAACTTCCATTACACAACCACTCATTTTCGTGGACCGTTGTTATGATTGTTTCTTCCTAAGGCTTTATCAAATGTTTGTGTTATAATGTAGATTTTTGGAGGATGTTAACTTTTAATTAGGTGCACTCTGCTTTTGTAACAGTTACATTATGGAACTGTACTGACTCAATAACCTTTTGGACTCAGGGCATTGTTATTCTGTACAAATTTTGGCAAGTTATCAATAAGACACAAAAGAAACACAATACATCACTTGAGAGACTTAGATTTAAGGTATTCTGTATTGGCCCAAATTTGATGCTGGATTTTCAAATATTATATCCTTTAAATGTTTTTATTGATACCCTCACTGGGATATTCAGACATCTTACAGTACAGTGGTGTTTATAATGTCTGAGAACAATTTGGAGAGTAAAAACTTCCAGGAACTTTTTGAAAAGTTCTAGCAATAATAACATGTCTAATTCAATTCAGGCCACTTGTAAGTTACATTTGCATGGTGACTTCAGTCTCTAATTCTAGACATTGCTACTGTACACTCAGTACAGTATCTGGTCATGATATAGGGCACATGTAATATTATTTTCCAGGAAAATCTAAGGCCATATGATACATGTACAGTAGACTAAGAATTTAAGCTGACCTACACTGTTAAAAATATTTCTGTAAATTAACAGAAAACGATTGGAAAAAAAGTTTCCAATCGTTTCCTGTTATTTTTACAGACAATCTGTAAAAAGGAATTAACTGGAAAATAATGTTTTCTTTTTACATAGTTTTCCAGTTAAAATTTTTACAAGAATAATCTGTTAAATAGAATAACATAAAAATTCTGTTTTATTTAGCATTTTTCTCATGTATATTTAACTGAATTCTTCTGATAAAATTACAATTTATTCCTAATTGTTTACAGACAGTTTTATTGTATTTTACTACCAAATTCTGTCTTTTTACAAGTTTTCGATGTTAATTTACCAAATCGTCTGATAAAACTACAATTTTTGTCTGTTTTTTACAGACGGTTTTACTTCTAAATTCGGTCTTTTTACAAGTTTTCGATGTTAATTTACCAAATCGTCTGATAAAATTACAACTTTTGTCTGTTTTTTTACAGACGGTTTTACTTCTAAATTCTGTCTTTTTACAAGTTTTCGATGTTAATTAACCAAATCGTCTGATAAAATTACAATGTTTGTCTGTTTTTTTACAGACGGTTTTACTTCTAAATTCTGTCTTTTTACAAGTTTTCGATGTTAATTTACCAAATCGTCTGATAAAATTACAATTTTTGTTTGTTTTTTTACAGACGGTTTTACTCCTAAATTCTGTCTTTTTTACAGGATTTTGATGTTAATCGTTCAGTCAATTTGCTTAAATCTTCTGATAAAATTCAAATTTATGTGTTTTTTACAGACGCTTTTAACGTGTTTGTCTACCAAATCTGTCCTTTAACAAGTTTTTTATGTGAATTATTAATGGTTTATCAATTGCATAAAAAAGAAACATAAGTGTGAAAATTTGATATTGACAATTAAAATAAATTGATGGGTTTTATCTGTCTTAGTTTACGGCAAAGTTTCTACAAAAAGAAAGTACATACTTAAGGAATACACCAAAAATATACGGTAGAAGTACGTTGAAATGCTCATGTTTATTTTCACTCTTTATTTACACAAATTCTTCATTCATCTTGGAGTGAGGTCTTCCCCAAAAACATGCACATACAAAGGTGCTTTTAACCTATCACTTTTCACCACTTTACTAAAACTAAAAGCTTCTTAAGTAGATACTAGAAACACAAAAACCCAATTATAAAACAAGTAGAGAACTTAAACTTCAACACTGAAACAATAATTCTACTTTTCAAGATTTGAGAAAAGACTAGTGACTGATATCACAAACTTCAGGCCAAGGCAATTACAAACCAGTTACAAAAGTCTGTATAGGAACAATAAGAGATACAGGTTTTGCAACTGTTCTCAAGAGGTGGTAAGATCATCTTACACCAAAAGCAATACCTTGAAAGCTACTTCATTTGTTGTTATCTTTGGTTAGGGCCAATTAAGTTGCCCAAAAAAACCACAAACTATGTAACCCTTAATTTTACAAACTGACTGCAATTATAAACTTTCTAAATGGCATATACTGCAAAAAGCTCTTCACCGAATATTAAGCTAAAGTAAGATTTTTCATACAATAATATCCTTGTAATGTATTTATAATCATATACTATATTATGTCAGCCTCTTCACAGTATTAAAAATTCTCCATAGAGTTGGTCAAGGCATATGGCTTATGACCAACTATTCAAGAACAACTATATGATCTTCTTCTGTAAATCAGTTTCAATCATTATTTTTCAACCCATGAAGTGGAAGACCCCAGTTTGGGAAGACAAACACCCTGAAACTATCCTAAAGTGGGCATTTCAAATGGAAAACAATCATTAGCCAAACCCTTATTACATGGTAGGCTTAAGGGTTAATTGACGTTATAAGCTTCAAACTTTCTAATTATTATTACACAACTTTCAAACATTTTCATATAAAGCTGAGCCATGATATCATGAACATGCAATCATTTCTGCAATGCAAATGTCAAAATGGAAACTAAAAACACAGAACTTAGTAAATCAACAAGGAAGTAACTTAAAGTCCAAAACTGAAACAGTAAAACTCTTTTTCAATGTTGAAAAAATTGGTGCATGCCAATATAAACTTCAGGCCCTGTCAATTCCAAACCAGATGTCTATGAATACCAAGACTGAAATATTAATTCCAGCCAGAACTGGATATTCTCACAAGTACATTAATAATTATTTGATGGAGTATTTCACTGGGGTAAGGGATGGAGAAAGGGAAAACTTGGTCCTAATGCTTAGACAGTGCAATTCCTATAGACCCTACACACAGTAATAGACAAGCATACATTAGTATAGTTTTGTGGCATTACACACTGTAATCACACTTTTTTAAATGAAGTAGTTTAAATAATATCACATAGTATAAACTCACCACTGAAAACGAAAAATGGCAAACATTTCACCATTTAAGGAATGGTCCAATGTGCATGAGCACTGGTATTAAAATGAACCCATTGTCCTTGTAAACATTTATACTTATTAGAAAGTTTCCTTTCGTGGCTACTGCCTTAATGCATGCTATGATCAGGAAATCCACTGGATGAAATTTTTCTTCAATTGAATAGCACTCTAGGGTGAGGATAGAAGGGGGCACAAATTTGCAGTCAATTTCTTTGGGCAATTTGAAATGTAAGGTCATAGAAGGTGTCACATTTACTATCAAAAGTGAACTTTTAGCAGGCAGGTGTAACAATATAGTGTTAGTAATAGAACTTCATATTAATCAATACTTTGTATGTCTGAATAACATGCCAACATGAATGAATAGAATTTCTTAAACAGACTCTACAGTCTCATCTCCTGCTTGCTTCAAGTCCACCTTAGGTAGAAAATGTGATGCAAAGCCCATAAAAATGCATAGATTTCAGTTCTCTTTAATTATCTAAAACAAAATTTCATCTGAAACCATTCTGCTTTAGAAGCACAGAATATGGAGATTGGTGTGCAGATTATTTAATGTCTGTGTACTCAGTACTGATCGTAGTACATTAAAACATCATCCACCTGAACGTTCGTAACGTTTGTATTTATAATTATGAAAGTCATAATGATTGTGGTCAAAACATTTTCAAGCATATTTCCTTATTCACAATTCTTTTATTACTTTTTTTT